>VUQM01095431.1:0-14285 GCA_015108615.1 Australoheros scitulus | reverse complement strand
ATCGCTTCTTCCTCTTGTCATTTCCAACCACTCCACAAAATTTCATCGAAATCCGTTCATAACTTTTGGAGTAATCCAGCTGACAAACAAACAAACGCGACCGAAAACATAACCTCCTTAGTGGAGGTAATAAAATTATGTTCAGTTTTTCATCAACAGCAGCAGCTGTTTTACCTGCAGTCTGTGCACACGCAGCAAGCGCAAAAAAGGCGGAGCCGTAAACGATGAGCTCGGATGGAACGAAAGGAAACGTTTTTCTGGCGTCCAAAGCAGCAGCGCTTTTACCTGTAACCACCATTAAAACCTTTACTTTGAAACAGCTGGAGGCCCATCATCAACCACCTGATCAGTAAGTAAAGAAAAGAACTTTGTAGCTGCTGCATCCACCGCTGTTTGTTTCTCACAATTTAAAAAAAAAAATACAGCTTGCTCAGGGCGCCAAACAGGCTAGGACCGCCTCTGTTCATAGCACCCTCAGTAAAATGCTAGCACCCCCTTAGCGCCTGCAGAAAAATATTTCTGGAGCCGCCACTGGCCTCCAGTCCTGCTAATGAGCATGCGTTCATTGAGACTTGCTGTGTGTATCCACTCCTGCTCAGTGCGTTTATCTTTGACATCCGTCAGCGCTTGAACGCTGACCTCAGTGAGACAGGACAGACATGCAGGCCCTCCTGCCAACAGTCTCATCATTAGATCTAATCGGTTCAATGTGTCCTAATAAACAAGTGGCAAAACTTTACGTATGTTTTAATCATCCGCTGTATTATCACACTTGAGCAAAGGCCGGGACATCTGCAGACACACGGGGACAAGATGGCTGTGTTTAGAAAGCAGACTGATAGTCAGCCTTCAGTACTGATGAGGAAAAAAGGAGGATGAAGCTGGAATCCTCTGAGGTCTGCTCAGAAAGTACACCTGAAAACTCCCTCTGAGAATTATTCTCAGAAACAACGTCCTTAAACAAGTCAATCAAATGGAAATCAAAGTAAGGGGCCCAGTATAAATGTTAAAAAAATGAACATAATCAAACTGCGATTTGTCAGAATTTATCATTATCTACAGTTTAAGCATTTGTATGTTATTTGTTTATTAATAATTCCCTTATTTGAGATTTTGGCAGGTTCTGCTCTGCACCGTTCAAATGCACAGTTTGAACAGAGAGGCCTGCTGTGAACTAAAAATGACTCTCTGCTGATGTAGAATATGGACGCAGGTGCTTAAAGTGGGCCTATCATGCTTTTCCTTATTTTCTGCCATATGCACAGCAGGCCGACTTCAAGCTGCTGGAGCCGAGCCTGCCGCACTGAGCAGAACTGTAACCTGCTGAAGACCAAAGTTTTCCCCTGCAGGGTGATGCTCTCCGACTCCAATACAAACTTCATTCTCAGAATGATGCTCTCCTCTCAATTATTTACTTTTGAATTCTATATTTACGCAGGAACGCGCTGAGACTCACCCTGCGCTTGGTTCCGCACATGCCGAGGCCGTACTCGAAATAAAGGTGGTCCCTCGTAGACTTACTGGCTGTGCATGTGCCCAGTGTGAGATGAGAGTGGGGTTCACCGGCTTCCAGAATGCTCCTCTCCACCTGGACCTGCATCTTGGTCCTCTTACACGAAGTCTTCACGGAAACACCCGAGACGCCGGGCGGAGTGGTATTGGGTCGAATCGGGAGCAGGATTTCCCGGACGCGCTCCGGTAGAGGCTCCGCGCCGGTGCCTCTGAGTGGAGAGAAATACTCCTTCTCCACCAGCGGCAGCTTCGAGTCCAGAAACACCGGGAGGCGGAGGTACGGCGGCGGCGGAGTCGGCGTCCCTCTCAGGTGAACTTTCCTCATCACATGCGCGGTTTGGTTTGAACCCTGGATGCGCGGTGTCCGTCCTTCAGTGCAGGGAAGCAGCAGGAGGAGGAGCAGCAGGTAAACCATGGCCGCAAACCTCACCCAAATATAACAAAGTGTCTGAAACGGGTTTTAACGTTTCGACTTTAAAGCAGGCGATCACGACAGGTGATACTGCCTTCGCGTGGAGGCAGATTAACAGCACCTGTGAGCAAAAGAAGCGGACAGACACAAACAGACGCCACCCACTGGCTGTTTAATGTAAAAACAGCCTGATGAAGTTTTCACGTCTTCAAGTGGGTCACCTGACCCCCTCAGAATCAGCTGATTTGCGTGTGTCATTTTGCCAGTGAAAGTTTTCCCGAGTTACCGGCTCTGTGGGCATTTTTGATCCTTCATACCTTCATAAGAACAGAAGACATGAAAATTTCAGGACTGAGAAACGCATGAAAAACTGCAGCCAAATCAGCTTTACAGCCACTGCAAGTCACATAATCTAAAGCCAACATCATTCACTTCATTAGCCTCCAACACCTGCTGACACAGTGATAACAGAAAGCCATCGCCTCACAGCGTCATAATGTTGTCCATCATCAGAGAGAGAAATGCACAGAACAAATATTCAGCTGAATTCACGCCTCAACGCTAACGGGATAATCAGGCACATCATCACCCTCTTCAAATAATTATGTAAATCACATGTGTCAGACTCAAGGCCCACGGGCCAAATCCGGTCCGCGATGTAATTTCATACGGCCCACGAGATGATTTCATATTGCTATTATTAATGGCCAACGGTAATCAGCGCTCCCGCCACTTATACTACAAATCCCACAATGCACCGCAACCGATGCTGCAGGCCGAGGGTTAGGGTTGTGCGCTAACCCATTTGTGCTGCCAGTGACCCATTGATCAGTGATCAGCAGACAGCACTTTTTTACAGTGACATATAAGCAGCCTGACCCCCAAAAATGGCCAAATGAAAAATGAAAAACAGGAGGGAGGCAGAGGACCTGATCAATGACATCGGAGGACATCTATTTTCCCAGCCTGCGATGTGCGGGGAAAAGAGCGGATTGGTGGGACAGTTATGGGAGAAGATGCAGAGGGAGACCTGCACAGGTGAGCTGACAGAGCATCACTGCTCACACACCAGGAAACGCTGCGCAGCAAAGTCCTGAAGACACAACGCGTCATTAGCCGTCGCTGAGGCACCCGTTGGGTGCCCTTACCTGGTGACCAGCTGTTTAACACTGAGTGTATCACCGCTGAGCCGGCTGATCAAAGGAATTTTGAATTATATTATATCGGAAAAATTCAAACAGTTTCTGAAAGCTGAGAAATTGTGCTTCACATCCAACACAGGGTTTATTACAGTAAAAGTTCACAAATGGCGGCACCTTTGTCCCTGCAGCTTCAGGGATGGAAATCAGAGCAGGTCTCCACTGCTGTGTTTGCAGCTGCGCTTTTTGCTGATAAACTGGACACACTGCGCAGTTTTTGCAGCGTTTTTATGCACATGAAGCGCATCACGATTTTTACCTGAAAAATTAGCAAATTTTCATCAGCTTGAAATATTATAATTTTTCCTGATGTCATTTTTGAAGAAAATATGATTTTATATTTTATTTAATGTGTTGAGGAAAAAGTTGCTGTATTCTGACCATTAAAATCATATTGCTGATTAAAATGATTTTTAATTCTGTTCAACCCGCAACTCAGACTGTGTCTTCAATTGTGGCCCTTCATATGATTGAGTTTGACACCCCTGATGTAAATACTCAAATGACCACAGAAGCTGAAGTGACTGTTTCACTGCGTTTGGTTGTACAGAAAGATAAAAACATGACGAAATATTCCAATAGATTCAAGGCTTTTTTTCTTGGTTTGTATCCAGAAAAACTGAAATATCTCATAAACGAAACACGATGAAGATCAAATGTTCTGCACTTGATAAGATAACTGCTGTTAAACCGTCCAGATACCGAAGGACAAAAGTTTTTTGGGCTGTGTGTCTGCCCTTTTTTTTTTTTTTGAGGATGCAGCCTTCCCGCTGGAGTAGATACATTTTTTTTATTGCTTTCTGTTTGTTTTCCTGTTATTGTTGTAAAATAAACGTTAGTACAGCTTTAGTCCATTAGAGGGCAGCAAAGCCAACACCACTGTATGTATATAGAGTCCACTACACTGTGTGTGTGTGTGTGTGTGTGTGTGTGTGTGTGTGTGTGTGTGTGTGTGTGTGTGTGTGTGTGTGTGTGTGTGTGTTATATATATATATTTTTTTGTTCAACAAACTGAGTATGCAGTGAGAAGTGTGAATAATGTCCCCGTCCAGTAGGGGGCAGCAGCTCCGTTGCACAGGTGAGTGCTGCAGCATTCATTGGTGAAGGTGAAGGTGACGTTGAGTCCCAGGTCATGTTTTTCAGCCGTGAGTCCGCACAGGGAGGGCAGGACGCAGCTCTTCTCGTACAAAACCACACGGAAGTCCCCTGAAAGAAAGAAACAGCAGTTAAACCGCAGGGACGCTCAGCCGGGCATCAGCTGCTCTCACTTCCTTTTCTCACTTTTGGGTCATTTAAATGTACTTTCAGTGACTCAGGTCACGCTCACCTTTCTCACCCACTGCTCGGCTGGACAGGCAGAGCTGCCCAGGTGGGCACTTCAGGGGGAATCTGATGCAATCCAGAGGTGAGATGGTGGGGAACACACAGGTGTAACAGAAGAGGGGAACTGAGGGACAAATGTGATGGTTCAGAGTTCAGTTCTGGATGTAAGCTACATTAAATTTAATAATCAAAAACATGATGATGGGAGAAACTGATGTCCTTCAAAACAACACATTCATGTTTGGTTCTGGTGGTTATTATGGGTGGAAAAATGCTTAAGGAGCTGGAAAACGTATGAATGGGACATTAGCTAAAGCTCTAATCACTGTTTGATTAATCAACTATTTTCATGAAGATAATCTGAAGAAGGTGGATGGATATCCTGATCCTACATTACAGGAAGTTCATCCTCTCCAGGCTTGTTTTTGGAAAACCACATTTTCAACATTTTATAGAACAAAGAGTGACTCAGAGGTTTAATCAGAGGTTACCTAATATGATTTGATATGTCAGCATATCAACATTCATAATTATATCCTCAAAAAAAGTATTTTATCTTTAGTACTAACCACCACTTATTCTTTCAGCTGCTACCTTCAGGGGGCGCCACAGCCCACCATTTGCCTCCTTCACACCTTATCCCAGCATCCTCCTGTCACTCCAACCCTCTGCATGTCCTCCTTCACTATATCCATGAACCTCCTCTGAGGTCTTCCTCTTCTCCTCCTGCCTGCAGCTCCATCTACAGTATCTCCACCCTCCCTCCGCTGCACATGTCCAAACCATCTCAGCCTCTCTGACTCTGAGCCGTCTCTCTGATGGGCTCATTTCTAATCCTGCTCACTCCCAGTGAAGATCTGAGCATCTTCAGCTCGGCCTCCTGTCTTTGTGTCAGAGCCACCATCTCCATCATCACAGCAGGGCTCACCACCATCCTGTAAACCTTCCCTTTCACTCTGGCTGCTCTCCTTCTGTCATAGAGCACCCCGACACTCGTCTCCACCTGCTCCACCCTGCTGTACTCTCTTCATCATCTCTCTGTTCCTTTGGATGGTTGACCTCAGATATTTAAACTCATCCACCTTCACTCCCTCTGCTCCTTCCAGCTTCAGCGCTCCCTCTCATCTTTCTTCTATTGATTTCTGCAGTTTTGTTCCTTTTTAAAGATAAAGAACAAAGATTTGCTGCTTTCTCGGTCACGTCGTCTCTTGTGTTACATCACAGCAACTTAAATATCTATTTGTCACCTCTGACTCAAGTAAACTGATGGGAAATTCTTTTCTACAGTTTCATAGACCAATTAAGAAACATAAATCATACTTTAAGTGCCCTGATGGTATCCACTGCTGTCTGCTGTACCACACAAGCAGAAGCAGACACACTGTCTTTTGGTGACTTACCCACAGCTGGAAATAAGGACAGGAGCAGCAGAGGGCCCAGCATCACTGTTTCTGTGTCACAGGGAGAAAATCCTCCTGACGGTCGACTCTTCAGCTCCTATCAGTGACTTTCAGAATATCTTCCAGAATCAATAAACTGTTTTTTTTTTTTTAGCTTAACATTTAAAAGCAGCTTCATGCAGCCGCAGAGCTCTGATCTCTGCTGCTTCCTCTTCATTTCATTAACTTGGAGAATCTCCCACCCCGGTCCTCATGACCGAGTTAGGCTGCACAGAATAGGTCCACTCAGATGTAAGAGAGTCAGCGAAGCTTTAAATAAATGTGGAAAATATTCAGCTCACTAGAGTTTTTCTGCAGAATGATGTCTCCTGTGCTGAGGAAAAGCAGGTTTATTAAATCTGATTTCCTAATGGAAGACGTTGAGTTTGGTGTCATGTGACCTGCAGTCCCATGACTACAAATGAGCAGTTGCAGTTTCAAACTGGAAAACAGTGAATTCATGTCTGTTCACAGCTGCTGGATTCAAATCAATACTTATTATTAATACTGATTTTTTAAAATCAGATATATGATCAATTGGTTTGATAAGAAAATCAAGTGACTCCAGTTTTTTTCCTGTTTCCACTTTCAGACTTACAAACAGTAACTGTTTCCATCCTGGTTATGTGTTATTGCAATAACTACGTTAGGATGAAAGGTTCACACGTTCCCCCTGAAATGATGCTGTGCTGCCTTCAGGCACCACAGAGAAAATCAGACTCAGAGTCTGATTCTGTTCTTCCTCGTGGAAGACCTTCATAATTCTGTGTGCAGGTCAGTGCAGGGACATCCATAATGAGGTCTGATGAGAGAAGACGATGGCCACTGAAGCTCCTTTATTTACTTTATTCTCAACGGCTGCATCAGGAAAAATCTTAATAACCAACAAAGCACAAAACTCTTACTACCAACACGTGACTGCTAAATACTGCAGTTCCTCTAATGGCCACTTGATGGTGGCTCTGGAGGCCTGTTGGCTGCATGTAATAGAAGGACTTAGATTTTATATTTATATCAAATCTATTTTATATTAATGGTTTTAGATTATATATTCAGTCTCTGATACTGAATATAAAATCTATCGCGCTGATACCGGGTTTGGACTCAGAAGTCACCACGTTTGGGTGGAGCATGAAGCTATCAGCTGAGTTTGAATGTTGCATCCACAAATCAGATTGATGACACACACACACACACACACACACACACACACACACACACACACACACACACACACACACACACACACACACAGATACTTAGTGCTGAATAACAGACCAATGAAATACTTGAATCTAAATCAGTGAAACTGGAGCACGGGCGTGTTGGGTGGAAGGCTAACTGTCTGCGGGCCTGTAGGCGTACGCTGATGGGCAGGAAGGAAACTGCTGTTGCATCTACAAACTTAATTAAAGGAAAGTCGGGACGCTGCGTACACTGTAAATAAAAACAGCACACAATGATTTGTAAATCTCATAAACACAAATTTATTCACAGTCAAACGCAGGAAACATCAGATGTTTAAAATGAGCCATTCTAATAACATTAGCTCATTCTGAATAATAAAAAGCTGGATAAGGTCACTAATAGGTTAATGGGCAACAGGTCAGCGATGTGACTGCGTGTAAGAAGCATTTTAGAGGTTCATCAAACAAATACTTTCAGAATAAAGTTCTTCAATGTTCTGAATGTCTCATATTCTGGAGAAATCTCTGAGCACAGGGACAGGCTGATAATAATGATGCATGAGATCTTCAGGCCCTCGGGCTGCACTGCATTAAAAACAGGAATGGAAATCCCTGCATGGACTCGGGAATATTTCCAGCTCATCCGCAGGTTAAAGCTCTACCATGCAGAGAAGAAGCCAGATGAACTTGATCTACAATCTTAAGTGGGCCAAAACTCATTTAAAATGGACTGAAGCAAAGTGGAAACTGTTCTGTGGTCAGACAAATTAAAATCTTCAATTCTGGAAAACATGGATGCCAGAATGTCCAGACAGTGGAGGAGAGGGACCTGAAGGGACTGGCTCGTCATCAGCACTCAGTCCAAAAGGCTTCATCTCTGAGGGTGTGGGGGTGCGTCCGTGCTCAAAGGTATACACGGGTTTTAGAGCAACATCACACGTTCACTGGTGATTCAATAACTGCCCCCAGGGTGTACCCCGCCTCTCACCCTCTGACAGCTGGGATCGGCTCCAACACCCGCACCCCACCCCCAACTCATATTTCTCACTTTCTCAGTTTAAACATTTGATATGTTTTATTGTGAATAAAATGTGTTTCTGAGATTTGTAAATCACTGCATTCTGCTTTTATTTACACTCGGAGTCCTGAAAAAGTCAGTTTGTTTCATATAAACGTTAAATTTTAGAAGCATGAAGCCATTTCACATTCTGCCAAAAACAATCTTGGTGCTCCAGGTTTAGTAAAGGTTCGATATATTTTACAGTAGTGAGGTTGGCTCGGGTCACGCTTGGTGTTCCAATTCATCCTAATTCAGTTTTTATGCACTTTTAATCTGGAACAAACTCCCAGAAAACTGCAAAACAGCCGAAACACTAAATTCCTTTAACTCAAGGCTGAAAAGCCACCTGTTTAGAGCTGCCTTTGATTAGTAGTCCGCAAACAAATCTGGGTGAAAGTTGCTGTAAACAAAATATCTTGTTACACATTGACCATCTCCCTATGATTATCATGTGTATCTGCTTGATGGTTTAATGATTTTGTGTGATGATTCTGATGTTTTGATGATTTACTGTGTAATTGATCAATGTTTTTAATGATTTTACTGTACATTTGTTTGATGTTCTTATGATGTAAAGCACTTTGAATTGCCTTGCCGCTGAAATGTGCAATACAAATACATTTTTACTTTACTTTAAAGGGGTTCGGAGCGAGTTGTTGGGAATCTGCAGGTTCCTCCACACTAAACTGGAGAAACCATTGAGGTGACTAAAGCAGAACAGCAAGCACACTGGTGCCTTAAATCTTATATATGATGAAGCACTGAAATGCAACTAAAGCAAAGGGCTTTGCACAAACCATGAAAAAGACAAATAAAAAAGGCTGTCTATAAACTTTTGCCCTTGAAGTGCATTTTCAGCCTGTGTTATCGTTCTTTGCCCTGGAACTATTTCTCACCACAGGCTAAATTAGGAGGACCTTCTCCCTGCTTACTGCAGCTCTAATGGAAACTGGGTTAAGACGTTAGCTTTGGCACACCGCCCCCTGCTGGAGGAAAGTGGGCATGGCTCGCCTGTCAACCTGCTGACGCCTCATGCGGAGAACCGCTGCATCGACCTCAGCTGCAGCCCTCTTGCCCTGCAGGTCATCCAGCAGCTGCAGACGGACGCGCTGCAGCCTCACCAGCTCACCCTCAGAGGTCGTTAGACATTGTCTCAGTACTGCACTGCCCTGAGAGACACACAGGAAACACCTCTTAAAGGGCAAAATGAGAGGTTGTTGTTAAACCACTGAGTGCTTTTGAATATATGTGAACATCAGCCACTGTGCTGCATGAAAATATGAAGAATGAATTATCTGAATGTGATGTTTGCCTTTATTTTCACTCATGTCTGAGGGTGAGCCTGTGCAGACAAACATCATGCAGATGATTTTCTGCAGAGTTCAAAGTGCAAACTAACACATTTATTTGCACCTCAACTTTGGTTTGTACAAATGCATAAAAAATATTTTATCAGTAATCAGCAATGTTATTGAAGGGTATCAGGTTGTAACAAATATATAACTGTAACTACAAAAGTTCAGTGTTTTAGTAGAAAAGCTCTCAGAGTGCCGTCCCTGCACACCTGTGACTGTTAGCAGGTGAACATGTTACAGAGTGCAGCAGCTAAAGAGCCACATTTCTCACACCAGGAGCTGCTGAACACTAAAACACACTTTATGAAGTATGAAAAAGAAGGTGTGTGCATGCGTGAGTAAGTGTGTGTGTGTGAGTGCGTGTGCGATGTGCGTGTGTGTGCATGCGTGTGCGTGAGTAAGTGCGTGTGTGATGTGCGTGTGCGTGTGTGATGTGCGTGCATGTTGCCATCATTCACCTGAACGAGCTCAGCAGCCTCAGGTAACTGTGTCCCCGGGTGTCTCTGATAAACCTTCACCAGAGGCCTGTCGAGCTTCTCCCTGGGCAGAACATCCCCGCTGTACTCTGGACCCTGTAAGCAGGACAGCGTGAGACAAACGGGTTCACTGAATCTGAGAGGACCGTGTTTGACCCTCGGACCTGCGCCCTGTCGTGGCTGTGACGAATGCAGCTGATCTCCCTCTGCTTACGAAACACGGCCTGCCGGGTGGCTGCAGACATCAGCGCCAGACTTTGCTGCAGAAGACAGAAAGAAGCTTCACTCAGTTTTATTACTGCGATATAAAAATGAACTTCACAGTGTATCTGCAGCTACCTCCAGAGTGATCGTCTCTGCAATTTTCTTCACCAGGCCATCGTTGACGGCACGGTGAGCAGCTTTCTGCCTGCTGATGGCGCCGGTTAGCATCCGTCTGGTGTTTTCTCTCAGTAGCTGTGACTGGCTGACTGTCACAGAGGACGACTCTAAAGCCTTTTTACACTCTGAAAGAAGAAAAGTGGGAAACATCCTGTCCATGTATCTTATTCTAAGGACTCGGCAGGTCCTCTTCCTGTGAGTGTGGCCGTGCAGATCAGTGATCAGTGACTAAGTGCAGACAGTCTTGCAGAGTTTGTGGCCACGCTTGAAGTGTATCTTGAATATATTTAAATAATGTGTGGTTTAAAAACTGTGCTGCTCTTTTTTGCACATATTTCACTGATATTTGTGTAAACTAGCTCTATTTTAAAAAAAAGAATTTCTCATTGAGAGCTTCCTCTTGTCCTGAGTGTACCTGGAGTAAAGGGGCTGACAGGATCTGTGTTGCTGAAGGTGTGAGCTGCAGTACGTCCTCCAGCGGAGCCACTGAGAGGGAGCAGATCCAGCACTCGAGCCCTCTCACTGGCACAGTCCAGCAGCTGCCTGCTGCTCTCACCCAGAGCCTGAAAGAAGGCAGGAAAGCACACATGAGGCCAGCTGGCAGAAACATGCTTTACAGGTCATTTTGCAGATTGATTCATCCATGAATCGATTCTTATTTTAGTCTGAAAAACAGCCACAAAAATGTGGGAAAATGACAATAAAAGGTTTCATAAAGTAAAAGTAAAAATAGAAACCATGTTACATGATGTCACAGTAGCTACATGTGTCTTTTCTATGCAGTCTGTGGAGCCAACAAGTCAACACTGGACTAATAAGCATCAGCTGTACACTCTGTTTAGCAAACGTCACCTTGATGGCAATCTGAGATAAGATGGTGTCAAAGTATCTTTTATCCACCCATCCATTCAGTTAGAGGACAGTCAGGGCATGAGCCTCTCCCAGCAATCGTTAGGCAAAAGGCAGGTGCACTGTGGACACGTCCCAGCCTATCACAGGGTGCATAGACACCATTTAACCCAACAAGCACACGATTGGCCTGTGGGAGGAAGCTGCAGCACCCAGAACAAAGCCAGGCAGCTAATTCAGTTATTAACTAGTCACAGTATCAACAGCCTGGATATGAATGCAGTGGAGTATCAATAGCCCTCAAAGAGCTGCTGCTGTATCCTGGTTATTCCTGTCACTCAGCCTTTCCTTTGGCCTGCAGTGCTGTCCAAACATCTGCTGTTTGGGAGCGAGTTTCCCAGTTTTGGAGATGTCAACTGTAAAAAAAAAAAAAAAACTTCTCATGAATATAATGGAAGTAAATGGTACTCAACTTTCAGGGTTTAAAGAACCAAAACAAAAACTTTAAACTTACAGTTAAACTTAACACTTACAATAACGGTAACAAAAGCATCCACCACACCTGCAGTCACAGGTACATGGATGCTTTCTTCTGCACAGGGACACTGGGGAAAGTAGTAGAAAGTAGACATCTCTGCAGCTGATCACTGCAGAACTGAGCGACTCACACCAGAACAGTTTGGATGGATACATGAAGCTGCAGGCAGAAGGAAAAACTGAATAGGGGAACTGTCCCTTTAAATCCAGCACCAGCACATCTACAGTAGTGGTAAGGAAGAAGGGTGGACGTTAATGATACCTGTGCAGTGTTGTTATTCTAACGTCTCTGTGAGGGCAGAGTGGAGGAAGAAAGAAAAGGATGGCTGTAAATCACCTGAAGCTGGCTCAGTGTGCTTTTCAGTGTTCCCTGCAGATCCTGTTTCAGCTTGGCCAGCTCTCTCCTCTCCCACAGCAGCAAGTGATCAGCACCATCTCTCTCCTGCAAAGCAGCAGACCTGTCAGTGCCTCTGCCTGCAGCTCTGAGCTTAGTGACATAATCCTAGGTGCTGCATTAAGCCTCAGTGATGTGCAAAGGTACCAATCAGTAGTGGAGGTCATAAAGATTTAATGCTATATATAAATGTGAATGAGGCATGCAGGAAGTTTAAGAACTATTACAAGCAAGTTTCTGCAGGTGAAATCCCTACAAGTATCTGAGCTGCTGTGCAGGAAATACTGCGACATGGTTTTAAGTGTAATCTTGCCGTCTCAGCGGTGGACGGCCTCCTGGTTCTTCCCTCTGAGCTCCCCTGGTTGATGGTCAGACTGGTCCTGAGGCTGCTCAGCATCCTCTCCAGGTGACCTCGGTCCCTCGCCAGCTTCAGACCCTCCTCAGTCACTCTGCCCGCCTGCATACGCAGCTGGACCTCCACCTCGCGAACTCGGCGCATGTACTGAGCAGCTACAGCGACACTGGCCCCGGCACAACGCTCACGCATGCTGGCAGGCGGGAATGGGGCCGCCGACGTCCTCCGAGATCCAGCAGGGAGCTTAAAAATCAAAGTTCAATCACAAATGTCTGAGTGCAGCACTCAGATACTCCAGGACACTTTCACAGTACTCAAGGCATTTATATCAATATTTTTTTAAAGTGTGTATCTGAACATCAAAAATAAAAATACGTAAAACATTCTTTTAGAGAAATTAAAAGAATAAAGATGCTTTCTGAGTCTTAAAGATATGAACAGGTGAGGCTCATATATGAAGTGGATCAGAAAGTTGGAGCCCTGCGATGGAAAACGCTTGAAAATCTCAGGATCTTTTAGCTCTTCAGAAACAAATAAAAACTGAAACTATTTCATATTTAACTGGCATTGAAAAAGGCCACAACGTGCTCATATAATAATGTTCACTTGAGTATTTATAATTGAATTTTCTGCTTCTTATTTTGAAAAGAAGCATCGTGTAAAAGATAATTAAAAATGTTGTTCTGTATTTTACTCATGCTCGTCAGAACAAATAAATCAGCAGTCTCTCATTTATTATATACAGTGTAACCAGCAGGTCATGTTTGTAATGAGAGCTGGCTCTCAAACATTTTACCTGGTACAATAAAGGTTTCAAATAAAGAAATAATAATAATAAAGACTGAAGCTTCCTCACACTCGTTTCCTTTGTTTAATGGACCTTATTGAAGTATTTCTGGAGGCTGAAGAAGTTCCATTTAAATATATTAAATCTTCTCTGAACTAAAAGCTTTCATTAACATTGAATTAGCACATTTTGACATTGTGCAGTCGGTCCTGTTGGTCTCACCATGGCTGCGGCAGTTTGGGGTCTTGATATCTTATTTTTGCAGACGCAGTCACGACTCCTCGGTCTGCATTCGTCCGCTGCTATCTTATCTTTGGCGGGGTCTCCCGCTGGGGTGGCTCCTGCAGCGGCGCCGCCGCCGCCGCTCCGGGGCCGGCTGCACGCAGCGGACCGCCCGGCTCGAGTCTGCCGAACCAGGCGCTCCGCCCGCCGAATGGAGCGGACCGTTCCGTCGCGCCAGGACGGCGGTCCGATGGTGACAGAGGTGAGGGGAACCGAGAGAACCTGCATTGGTCAGCATGCAAAGATAGCTGCTACAAAGGCTCCTCCTGCGTCCTCGCTGCGAAGTATCCACGGTGAAAACTTTGTGTCCATAGCAACAACACCTAAAGTAACTAGAAACGGAAAGCTGTCTGCTGATTGGAGGGAACACAGTATATGACGCTCCTGCGTTAATGTTCACACTCAGAGCTGCGGTACAGCAGTGCTCCTCTGAGCGGCTCTTTAATGGAAGGTCGCGGCTATAAGAAGCCTGTCTGCAGAGAAACAGGAACGGATGGAAGGATCCGAACAGCAGGCCGCTTTAAAGGGAAACTTTAATTTTTTTAGAGGTCAGGAAATTTTAAAGTCCATGTGTGTGTTTTTAATATCGAATTTAACTGGTGACCACTGAAATCTAAATTTAACTTAGTGCTCCAAATTGCCCAAATAAAGGCCTGAAACATACATGAAAAACATTAACATCGGAAATCACTTTTTGGCACGACACCAGGCAGTGAGCACAGCGCCCACTAGAGGAC
>VUQM01095421.1:0-17001 GCA_015108615.1 Australoheros scitulus | reverse complement strand
ATAAATGCGCTTCTGGAAGGATGGCCAAAAATTCCCATAAACACACCTGTGGAAATCCCATGGTTATATTTCCCAGAAGAGTTATAGCTGCAAAGGGTGGGCCGACATCATATTAAACCCTATGGATTAAGAATGGGATGTCACTCAAGTTCATGTGTGTGAAGGCTGACGAGCAAATACTTTTGGCAATATAGTGCATGTTAAAATGGCCAACTTTGTACTGACCCAGGCAGCCAAACAAAAGAAAACATGCCCAACAACATGTTTATAGCCTGATCTCCATGGATAGTTTCCCTAACAACTGTACAGTGAGTGTTTTTGTTTGTTTGCTTGCTTGCTTGTTTGTTTGTTTATAGTATGGCTGCTCTGACATGATGTCAAAGTGACATCATGCATTGGTACAGGACTGTGTGATGTCACTTTGACTATGTCCATCTTTTATGTACAGTCTCCGATTTACACCAGTGAAAATCAATATCACAGAGAAACTGTCATAATCCTCACATATCTCCACTCTAAGGAAACTTGAGGAGGATAAATTCTCATGCCAAGTTCTTATTAACATTTACAGAAGAATCAGTAGCTGTTTCCAAAAAGGAAACATCACTAACTGGTATGGGATGTGTTGCAACAACACAGCCATCTACCAAGCATCAGTGATATCCATAAGGTGAGGTTAGATGTTAGAGTAGAGCCCAAAGGATAATAAAGACCAATACCTGCCGTCTTCCAAACGGAAGCATCTGCTCTGGTACAACCACATTTCAGCACAAAATCGCTTTTTATTGTTATTTTTGTGGATGTTGTTGTACTGCCTTGGGCTGTATAATGACAATTAAGTGAATCTTGACTCTTAAAGTTCTGAATCATGTGGAAAACCTGATTCACATTTCTTTTGTTTTTTTTCCAATACCAAATTTTTGATGTAAAAAGGCACATCTGTGACCCCATGCTTCCCCAAAGCACAAACTACTCTGAAATGCACCCTCATTTCGCATCTTACCTAAGCACTCTGAGTGTGTGCTGTATGAGTTTATGTTCACGTGTGTGTACATGTGTGGACCGCCTTCACTCAGCTGTACTGTGGGACACTGAAGATAAAGCAGGACTTTTCCAGAGCCTCTTCTCTCTGGTAAATCACCTGGTCACCAGCGGGAGGTCACCCACTTCAGATGTGTGACAGAGTCATGGACACAGCCGTGGAAGGAAATTGAGAATGGCCAAGGGTTGACTGTGTGTGTGTGTGTGTGGGTGTGTGTAGTGTGTGCTGAGGGTGTGTTTACAGGATAGCAGAAAAGGTTGAAGAAGGGACATCTTACAGTCACACACATAGTGAGGGCTGGGTGTGTGAGGCAGCACCTGTCTTTTGAGATAAAGGACTACTACTGTGGCATCCATCCGCTCAGACAGAGCGATGGGGTAAAGAACATGACAGGCGAGGGTTCACACAAGAAAGTGAGGTAAATGTGCTCTGTGTATGTGGTGTCAACATGCTTAAAGAGAGAGGGATGTAGACTACGGGTTTGTGCAACCGAGTGTTTTTAGGTGCCAAGTGAATGAAACAGAACTCGAAGGAGCTTTTCCCTGATTACCTAGAAACTGTTGTCATAGAAGCATTACACTGAAAGCAAATTAAAAGGATAAAATTGTTCACTTCTTAGAACAGCTTGCATTCAGATGCCCATATATTGTAGGGAAACTGTTGACGTCTGGCACTTCCCCAGATCCATCAATAGAAAGACATTTTTGTCTGCATGTCAGTGTGTGACTTACGCGATCGTGTCAATCATATCGAGCCCCATCTCTACACAGCAGTGGGCATGGTCTGCCTTGGGTTGGGTCAGCCCTGACACACAGTAGTAACAGTCCCCCAGTATCTTTATACGCCTGCAGTGGTTCTCCTACAGACACGATGAGAAACAAAAAAGTTAGCATCTTTAACAACCAGTTGTAGTCCACCGAATGTGTCAGTGAGATTAGAGAAATCTGCCTAATCAAACATGCAGAGCTACCCGCTGCAGTGACCCTTTGTGAATAACGGAGTAGCTGAAAGTAGAATTTCTTTTGATTTAATTTTTTTCTAATCCTATTTTTCCTTCATTTTTTTTAAGGATTTTATGTGTACAACAGTTAACATTAGCTGTAGACTAAATTAATGGTTGCAGCTTTTGTGTAATACATAATAAAAATCCCCAGGGGATAAGCTTGGTGGGGGGGGGTCAGCTAAGGCCTGGAGAGTCCTTGGGCTTGTAAAATATTGACACTTGGCCTGATCTTATTTGAGTGTTTAAAATCTGAGTTCATAAAACTACCCACTACAGAGAGTGTGAGCCAAAGTGAAGATGACTAGCATGGTTATCATTACTTTCTCTTTTATAGGCAATGAAATAATCCACCTTAGACAGCATGATCTAGTTCTTCTTTGGCATGTGCTGGTGTGACTAACTTTTATTTCCATCTGAATCACAGATTTTATAAAGTTGAATGCCCCGCAAATTGCTAATTATGACAAGGCCTTTGCTATTTTAAACCCTTTCTTCTGCAGAAACTGCATGGAAGCTGCAGCTGCATTTTCACTCATTCTAATCAGATGTGTGTGCTTGTGCAACTATTTGTGTATTTGTAGTTCAGGCCAACTCTAATTGCTCCAACATGCTCTTGAAGTAGAATCCCGCCCCCATATTTCCAGACAGATCCGCTATTTGTCACAGTGCACATTGTGCACAAACTCAGCAATGATGCCACACACACAATTGCTAGTGCACACAGACACCTTTGCAGACATGCAAATCATCACCCGCACGCATACCTGCAAAAAAACAGCTGCATGGTAACATGCAAACATACTGTACCACACAAGATTTAGCAGCATACACAGGGTTTCCTTTTGGCACTGTATCACACAGAGTCATGAGAAAATTGTAATGGTAGACCCTACAAAGCTTAGCCTGCAGGCAGCCTCTGAGTGACAAACATATATGCACACACACAAACACACACATTCATATATACAGAAGATTCATGACAACTGCGGGGTAAGAGGCAGAGATGAGAAGATGGGGTGCTCTAGTTTTCTGCTCACGGGAGCAGAAAGATTCTGGCGTGGGAGGATATGAGAATTCAGAACGTGGATGATTATCCCAGCACTCGGAACAGAGAGAAGTGTGCGTGTGTGCATGCGCGCACGTGTGTGAAGAGAAATTTTCTGCTGACAGCAAGCCATGTCTCAAGAGAAAAGGTGTCTGTGCTTGCTTTGGGAGACACGTTTGAGACTAAAGCCACCTGATTTGAGGGCAAAATGGGTGTTCCCTGTTTGGCTTGATGCTGTCTTCACTGTGGTTAGGTGAAGGTTGGTGTTAGGCATGTGTCTGTTGTGGTTAAGTTTAAGTCAAGCCCGCAGGGAACTAATGTGTTGTGTAGCATACAGCAGCCAGACAAGCTCAGCAGCTGTGAAAGAGCTGGTTTGAAAGTGAATTTCTCCCTCGCTAACACAACGGGATATAAATCTCAATTAGGATGCAGCTGCAGCTACGCACACACGCTCACACGCATGCACCCAATATATCCCCATCACAAGGTTTCTATATGATAGCTTGCTGAGTGCTGGAGTGCTGATAGCAAGCCATATATCAACTAATATCTTGCTTTTTCTCACCCTTGGTCTCTCTCCACGTTAAGCCACAACTGATTGCTGAGATGCAGAATGAGCTCATGAGGGATAATCCTGCTGGTCATGTGATTTGTGTGCATGTCTGCATGCAGAAAGCAGGAGTAAACTGTCTCTTGTCATCATGGAAGAGGTCAAGCATGTGACAAAGTGATGTTGGGTGTGACTGTGATATCTTGGACAGAGTTCTAATGGTACAGCGTGTTCTCATATTACTGTTTTTTTCAAAGCCACAGTGTCTTTGTATCTCTGATACATATAAAGGGACCTTTTGTGTTGCTGCAGTGACACAAGGGCCAGAGCAGCACTGACCATTAACAACAGTACTGTTTAAAAAAGCAGCAAACACCACAGGCAGGGGCAGCGACCAAGGCATCTTGGTTAGTTCAAAGAAAAGATCAGAGCTTGAGTTCAAATCCCATTCATAATGTTAACACTGTATGTGACTGTATACAGTCATGTGATAAAGAACATTTTTACAGGATTCTATGCAGTCCTCCAAAAAACTAAGTACACCCCGTGATTCAGTAGCCTGTAGAACCGCCTTTAATCAAACTATAATCATTTACTGACTTTAAGTCTCCCACATTGTTGTGGAAGAATCGTTACAGCTCTGCTTCTTCACAGCATTGCTTCAGCTCTTTAAAGGTCCTACCACAGCTTTTCAGTCAGGTTGAGGTCTGGACTTTGCCATTGCAGCACTTTGATTCTTTTCTCTTTTTTTCAATCATTCTGTTGTAGGTTTGCTGCTATGCAGGCTTTAGCTGTCAGACACACGGCCTTGCATTTGACTCTAGAATACTTGGTATACAGAGGAGTTCATGGCCAACCCAATGATTGCAAGGAGTCCACATCCTGTGGCTGTAAAACAAATCAAAATCCCAAATTACCACCCCTCCACCACCTTGCTTGACAGTTGGTATGAGGTATTTGTGCTAATCTGCTGGGTTTGAGTTTCTCCAAATGTGGTGCTGTGCATGGCCAAACGTCTCCCCTATTACAAAAATGGAATTTATAAAAAAAAAATAAAGGATTTGAAGTTGCCATTTAAAATTTAACAGCAAATCTTTGGTAGTAAAACATGAAAAGCGAAAGCTAGAGTAAGCTTCAGTTGTTACTTCACTACTTTTTTTTTTTAATTTTACAGTTTCATTTACTGATTTTCAACCACTATTTAGGCAGAAGGAAAGCTTTATAAATCTTATAATTAATCAAATATTACTAAATTGGGTTATTTTTAAAGCTATTTTAAGGGGATTTTTGGGCCAGTGGTCAGCTGCAAAACTGGAGTAACTTACACATGAACTTTGGGCTAATTTCTGAAGAAGAATCGGGTCAGGATATTTCTTGCCAAGAAAGCAAGGAAGGTGCTTTGAAAGAGTATGCAGGAGACAGCACATTAAATGCTCACTACGAATACACTACAGTTAGCTGTTCTAGTCACAGACTAGAGCATTGTACTACCACATTAAAGACCAGCTAATATCCAAAACTACTGCAATGGCCATTTTCATTCTCACATGCACATCTGTCAAGTAAGTTGCAGAAAAGTGCAGGCCTTCAGTACATTCATGAGTGTTTGCTATATGATTAACATGCTGGTAAATTTACCTGGAGGGGCGTTTGTGTCTACTGGATGAATGTGAGTTAATTATTCACTCTCTTTTTTAGCTCTGATTTGGGCTCCACCATTGCTGAGGAGGGTTTTCAGCTGCATCTTACAGCATTCATCAGTAGATTGAGTCTCAGAAGATGAATGGTTTGATATTCATCCAGCACCACACACGACAGTTACTGTGTGACCAAATTTACACAGGTCAGGCGATACTGATTAAGCGGTGATGATAATGCAACTACTGTGTGTTTTGCGCTTGAATGTTTTGGAGACATGAATATGTTTTCTGTCACATTGTGGGGACCTGGCATTCCTCCTGGGGTCAAAAAGCAAGTCCCCATAATGTAAATCTTTTCATTTTAGTGTGAAGACTTGGTTTTAAGGTTAGGGTTATTCTTTGGGTTAGGCAGACATTAACTATGGGGAGTTTTAGCTAAACTGTCCAGAAAAGGAATGCATTGCAAGTGAATGCAGCGTCCTCTAAAGTGGTAAAAACATGGCTGTGTGTGTGTGTGTGTGTGTGGCTCATGCAGTATTAATATGATTACAGTGGTCTGGCAGCAGATAACCTATCACTCACATAATCGCCTTTGCCAGAGAACAACACTACTGTCCACAGGCTTACTGACAGACAGTGTATGCTACTATACACCCTCTCAGTGCTCCCAGAAGTTCTTCTCACACACACACACACACACACACACACACACACACTCCACCTCCTCAGCCCTCCTTACCTCCTCTCTGCCTAAAAATCGATCCTGTCATCTCTTCTTCTCTCGACCTCCCTGTTCCTTCTCTTTCTTGACTTCCTCCTCCTCCTCCTCCTACATGTCAGTTAACCTCTCCAGCTTTACTTTAACTTTTTAGATCAATATATGACTTGGCGTAATAAATGAGCTCCAGGACTAAATAATACATTTTGTTTTCTTGGAGGCTTCTTCGGAACAACACGCTGAAACAGGAGCTCACCAACTGTTTGGAGTCACTGCAGCCAGCCTTCCTCCCTCACTGTAGGCTGAGTGTGATGGCTCAGCGACATCATTTCAAAACAGAAGTTAGAATTTCAATTTTTAAACCAACTTTGTTTTGTAAGTTTCACCATCCCATATATTTTTCTCACTGCAACTAAAGCCAAACAGACTCATAAGCACAACATTTGTATGCAGATTTTTCATTTTATTGATTTTTAAAGAGACAAATCCACCTCTGCAGAATGAACTTTTGCTCATGCTGTAAGCAGTGTTTGAATTTTGGATGATTCTATGACAATAAAGTAAAATGTATAATGGTGCATTAATATTCAAAGAGTATTTGCAGGATCGTTCATCCTGCATGTGAGGCTTCAGTGTATTTGTCAGCTGATGAGTAAGAAGAATTTTCTAGAATTCCCACTAATATGTTTTAAGTAATTTACACAGTTTCAATTTCAATCTCCAATAATTTGAAAACAAAATTTGCCTGGACTCAGTGTAGACTCTGCTTTAACAACATTTTGGTTATGGGGTGCTTCACTACAAACTTTGGGGGTTGCAAAGCAGCTTACAGATGCACAGCAAACGTGGGCAGACAAAAGCGAGTTAAAAGGCGCACCCAGTATGAGCACTCGGGTGATACAATCTGCTGGGATTGTGTCAGAGCTTGACTTTCAGTACATACTTGAATAACAAAATATCAAGTATCTCGAAACATCTCAAAACTCCCTCTGAGCTGTATGGTGTCATTTAGTGGTGTAATGGACTGAACAAGCCCTTCAGGCCTTTTCCTCATGTTTTGTTCTCCTTACTTTGAGTTCGCTCGTGGATCTCACTGAATAGCCAATCAGAGAACGGCATTCCCTACACATCACAACATCACCCTGTATGTATTGACTGAATGAGCCAGAACAAGAAGCCAATCCAGTCGTTCACCTATAATTCTTCTTTCACCAATTTACTGGCTGAGACTGATGAGAGACTGGACTTCTCTGCACTGGAGACCGCAAACAGCCAAGTGCCCTCCACATCACAGCTGTGGAGGAGTTTGTGAGCAAATTGTTGACAACAGGAATTTCTAAAGGGTTAAAATATGAGTATCAGAAGTGAATGTGAATAGTGAATAATGACTAATGCCTTTCAGCTCACCATTTTTGGTTCATTTTAGGTCTCGTCACTGTCACCAGCTGTGCGTTAATGCGAACGAGTCGTGATCAAAATGATTAAAACATTACAGCAGCAGAATACAGTTAGAGTTTTGCTTCTAGGCTCCGAGTTCATCATTTTATGCTATATATTAAATTAGGGAGTGATTAGTGAAACATACCCCCACCTTCTCACCAGAGCCTCCAGGTGGATGTTGATGAACAGCAGCAATGCAGGGCACAGCGGTACTTACATGTCTACATGTCAGAGGGAGAGATGGAAAATCCTGCCACCAAAATTGGAAGGATGTATTTGGTAATTGGAGACTGAGGCATGTTGTGTGTGTGCAGCTCAAGTTGCCTGCCTCAACTAGCTCCCAGGCTGACGTCCATTAATAAATTATAGCTACTAGCCCCAGTAATACTCTGTTACTTGGGCTTGGCTATTTCCCTGTATCCCTGGAAGCTAGAGGGTTGATGTAAGTTTAGCCTCTGTGCTGTGGGGACAGGCGGGACTGGGATACGGTCGCATTGTGGAGCAGTTTTTAGCTCCTTTCAAATTGTTCTCACGCAACGTAATGCTTAGTTGATTTCTACTTAGAGCAATTCTTATAACCATGTTGCATAAGAAAAAGGCACCTCTATGAGTAAATTACACATATTATGTATATTCAAAGATGCATAACGTGTAAATATTTACTTTGTTTTTTGGGTTTCTTTTCCATATACAGAGTTTCAGTGGTTGGGTGTTCTATTGAGATCGGTAAACTAGTTGTATGATTATCAGTAAGTCCTTTGCAACTGTGGTCCTTCCTGCTTATTCTGTTTTTAACGATCAATGCAATGAATTAATTATGGATTTTTTTTTTTTTGCATGTCAGTCACACTTTATTATTGTCATATTGTCCGAATTTGAATAGAGCGGTAGCAGCCAAAAAGGAAAAGAGAGAGCACTTACTGTAGCAAGTTCATCAAACTTCCCAAAGAGTTCATTGAGCAGCTTGACCAGTTCCTGAGCAGTACACTGAGAAGCCAAGCTGGTGAAACCCACGATGTCTGCAAACAGGATGCTGTGAGGACAAAATGATAAAGCGATTTGATTTAAAGTGAAGCGCTCGATTCACGATGACAGCTGATTTTGATTCGCCCAGCTCCCAATGTTCACCAGCAACCAAACATGCTGTGGTTCTCAATTATATGAAAAAATGCATTAAACAAGCAGTGATGGGATATGTTAACTGTAGAGCGCAATGTTTTTCTTTAGCAAAATAATACCAAGAGATCACATAGGAGCAACAAATTGGCTAATAGTGAGCAAACAGCAAATGCTATAATCCAATGTCTAATAAGTGAAAGCATCTTTTAGGCCAACCACTAAATCAATTACGGTGCTAAATTGCCTGCTGCTGGCTAGATGCTGAAGTGGGGTGGAGGAAGGTGTTGAAAGCTACTTAGCCCCTCATTCATTTGCTCAGAGGCAGGCCAGATGGCAGCAAAACAAGGTGTTATGGATCTTATTGACTCAGTGAAAAAAAATCACTGCTCTCAGTGGAGTAAAGGG
Organism: Australoheros scitulus; assembly: GCA_015108615.1. NCBI lineage: Eukaryota > Metazoa > Chordata > Actinopteri > Cichliformes > Cichlidae > Australoheros > Australoheros scitulus. Next base: position 8,039 of record VUQM01095421.1, on the reverse strand, counting down.
CTCAGAGCTGGTGTGTGCTGTGTGGAGCTGATCATAATAGCAGAGCTTTACTTTTTTAGATACCTCTTGAGGAAATACTGAAACATGTTTACCCCGTGACCTCCTGCCTGTAAAGTTTTTAAGTAGTAATAACGATATCATGCTGCATCTGTTAAGCCTTCCATTCTTGTGTGACACCTTTTACAGGGATAATAGTGACAGATTACTGTTTGATTTTAGACAGAGGCACTCATAATCAGGCATCTAATTTATAGCCAAACAACAGCTGTTTGCATATCCTTCAGCAGAACAAGCTAATTTTAACTCCAGGAGTTGATTAACATACTTTTCTTGCAGATTTTAAAAATTTTCAGTTGACTAATCTCAAAGCAGACCTATAAGATCAGTCTTATTTTCTATCAAACATTTACTGTTACTGGATCATCATATTAATCATGGCAAGTTCCACATAACGAGGCCTCTGGCTTTTACTCTTGGTTCTGTGTGATGTGAGAAGGTTTAATCCTTAGTACGGCAAATTCAGGTACACAATTTGTACAGGTTTTCCAAGTCAGAGCTCATTTTTTTCAGCACATCTCACTATCTTTTGCTGGAAAGCGCACCTTCCCAGATGAAATAAAGAAGGCAGAGCCAATAATGTTGCTGTAAAATTTGTTCCACTTTTCACCATTTATAACAAGCCTTCTCATAGCTCTTTATATTGGAAGCTGGAGACCACAGTATTAGAGAGAAACCCCTAACGACGATCGTCTATGAGCAAGAACTTGGTGACAGTGGGGAAGAAGAACCTGATTTTAACAGGAGGAGACCTCCAGCAGAACTAGGCCATTAGTGTTAGGATTCTTGGGCAATCCTCTTCATCCTGTGGATAAATCTTGCCTGATTACAGTTGCTAAGCTATGTTCTAAATTAATTCTGTTTGAGGAAGGGGGGGCTCAGGGAACAATCACTTCAAACCTGAGCACCAGGGATTGTTCTGAGGTGCAATTAAGCACAGATTATCCTTTTGATTTGAACAAATGACAGTGCTGTAGCTTCTGTTTTCTCAAATGGTGTCCAAGAGCTTGCAAAATAGTCATAGAATAAATGAACAAGGCTACACCTCAGACCAATTACATGATGACAAACTGTTTTGTTACACAGGCAGACACATTTTTCTCAGTCACTAAAAAGAGTTAAGGTTTGATAGCACGAGGAGGGCCTATTTTCTGCATCGTGACTGAGGCACTGCGCTCTTATTTGGCAGCACACTATAGTTCTTGAGGAGTCTGATGTATGCAAAGCTGGGATCACGACTGTCGCTCGACAGAAGAGCTCTGTTGTGCCATTTGTCTTTGAATGGTGCTGTGCTGCAGGTTGTGTTGGTGTGTGGGGGACAGCAGGGGAGAAAGAGGAGTTGGCGGTGGCGCCGCAGCTAAAAAGGCATGCGATCAAACGTTCTCAGGGTCACATCAAAGGGAGGACCAAATCTGGGGGGTTGTATACCCCTGCTCGGGAGCAAAAAGGTGTTTTTTGTTGTTTGTTTTTTGCTGCTATGTGTTTATGTGTGTATGTGTGTGCTTCTAGCAGCTCCCCTGAGAGGAGCGGGAGCGTGCTCACTGAGAGCAGCCCCGTGATGTTTGGCGGAGTGCCAGTCGAGGCTGGTGAACGGGCGGTGATGTTCCTGAGCCGTGAGCGAGTGTGGGAGCCGAGCAGACAGACAGGCAGACAGTATGAGCAAGAAGAGAGTGGGGAGGATTGTCTCTTGACAGGAGTGCCGTTGATATGCTACCTAGCCCTTGACTCCTACACTCAGCAGCACTAATACAGCTCTCCTATTCTTTTTACTGCCTCGTAGGAATGTGATCAGCTCAAAGTCAAGCCAAGTTCTCACACATATTTTTTCATTACAAGCCCATTAGAGGTGACCTATTAAATAGTTTTAAGAATACCTGTGAATATTACTGATTAATCCTTGTTCGACTGGTAGCTCACCTATTGATCGTTTGTTTTACAGAATGTTAAAAAATGCCCAACACAAGTTCTTAGAATCAAATCATGCTCAGACTGATTTTTTTAATGCACAATCAATAGTCAAAAAGCCCAAAGACGTCATATTTACCTTTGAATTTTTGAGTAACTTAAATGATGAATCAGGTAGCCAAATACTTGAATATTTGGCTGAATTTTGTCAGTTATCTGATGCAGCCAAATATGCAACTGAGCTCTAAAATAACAAGCTTTTTGCCTCTGATAAGTCCAATGTGTACAGTACCAGTCAAAAGTTTGGACACACTTGGCCATTCATATGAATAGGTAAATGTGTCCAAAGTTTTGACTGGTACTGTTTATCTATATCGCTTGACTTTTATTCTTGATAAATTGCTTGAATGACTGCCTCCCAGCCCAAACTGGAGGAGCCCTCAAACTGCTGACAATACCAGCTTTAAGGCAACAAGTTACACTGCACAACATGAACAGAGGCAAATCTGTGTTGGTGTGAGCTAAAAATATTTCAACTTTGGTGAAAAATTAGCTTAGTGCTACTTTGCAGAAGGCCGTCATATGGGATTATCCAATAGATGCCTGTGACAATCAGAGGGCAAGTTTACCTGCAGCTGAATGGTTCAACTTCACTTTCATACAGTCAGGTTAAAAATGAAAAGACTTGAAGAAATGTGAGAGAAACCACAGACCCTTCTTAGTAAGTTAAGAAAATATTTTATTATACTTTGATTCCAGCTATTGGTTGTACTTTTTCTCCTTTTGTTGGCAGTTAGAGTCAAATATTAATCAATTTCCAACATGACTGTATTTGCTTTAGTAACACAAGGCAAAACTTCTCTTTGCTTTGGTGTGAACTCACCCTTAGATTTTATTTTGGTATTATTATTATTAAATAGTCTATATCTTCTTGTTTCTCTGCGTTGTTTTTTGCAGTAACGTCCTGTTTTTTTGTTGTTGTTTTTTTTAAAGTTTAGTTCCTTGTGTAGCTTTCTATGTTTTAAACTTTCCTCCTTTGACTCACTTGTGTCCTTGAACCCACACGCTCATGTTTCCAGTTTATTTCCAGAGTTCGGTTCATTTCAACCCTGTTTGCACTTTTGGACCGTGTGCCTCCTGCCTATTATTTGCAGCACCTTTTATTTAGTGAGTGAATTTTTAAACTGAAGTGTTTTAACTGTCGTTTGTCTCCTTTGGTGCAATAGGGACCACTTGATCATTAGCTCAAAATGTTACATATCTAGCCCTTTCAGTTGCTCAGTGTTTAAAATATAGCTGCTGACAGTATTTGCCTACTGAAACAACAGGTTTTAGAGCTCATTCACTAAAAAAAAAGAAGCTTCATGCTGATGTTAAAAATGGTCCCATGAAAGCAGTGACTGTGAAACAAAACAGCAAAAAAATGAGCTAAAACCCAGTCTAAAGCAACAAAAGATGAGATGGAACCTGGAAAAACTCTATGCTTTCATCAATTTATGTTTAATGGAAACAAAGGTTTGACCGAGTCTGCTTTCTCAGACTTTTTTGTCTTGAAATTGCAATTTAACAAGCTACAGTCATGTGAAAAGGAGGTTTTCACAGGATCTGATGCAGACCTGTGAAAAACTAAGTACACAAGTATTAAGAGGGTAAGTAGCAGCCAGGTGTTGCTGACCAGCTCTATAAAAGCAGAAGTTTTCTTCAGGGACTGGTCTGGAGCATTCAGGTGTATATTAGCCCAATAGTGGATGTCCCAGCAAATTTAACCCAAGGTCAGACAATGGTCAGAGAAATGCCAAAAACCCAAAAGCTACATCTCATCCATCCATCCATTTTCTACCACTTATCCTTTTCAGGATCACGTGGGCTGGTACCTACCCCAGCTGTCATAGGGCAAGAGGCAGGGTACACCCTGTACAGGTTGCCAGCCTGTCGCAGGGTCAACACAGAGAGACAGACAGCCATTCACACTCAGGCCTTAAATGTTAAAGTTCATTACAGTACAATTAGAAAAAGACTGAACAAGTATGGTTTGTTTGGAATGGTTTCCAGGAGAACAAGAGACCAAAACAAGACCAAACCTGCTATGTTTGACCATAATGTACAGCACCATGTTTGAAGCACATCAGCACAAACACCTCATACCAGCTGTAAAGCACGGTGGTGAAGGGGTGATGATTTGTGCTTATTTTGCAGCCACAGTACCTGAACAACTTGCAGCAATTGAATCAACCATGACCTCCTCTGTGCACCAAAGTATTCTAGAGTCAAATGTGAAGTCATCTGTCTGACAGCCAAAGCTAAACTTGGGTCATGCAACAGGACAATGATCCCAAACACAAAGTCCGGACCACAACCTGACTGAAATTCTGTGGCAGGACCTTAAGAGAGCTGTGCATAAACAAAGGCCTGTAAACTTAGTGAACTGAAGTAATATTGTAAAAAAGAATGGGTCAAATTTTCTCCAAAATGATGTGAAAGACTGATACTCATACGATTACTTCAAGTCATTGCAGGTAAAGGTGGTTCTCCAAGTTACTGAATCATTTGATGTACTTTTTTTTTCACAGGACTGCATAGAATCCCGTGAAAACTTTCTTTTTCACATGACTGTGAATAAACTTGTGTCTAACTCTTATTGGAACTTTTGCTTTAGAGTAATTAAGAAGGTTCAGTGTCCAATATATCTCCTGCATGACATGTATTGATCTCATCAGGGCTTCTAATAAAACAGGCTCTCTGGGTTTTAATTAATTACTTATTTAAATACATTTCTCATGCAGATACAAAGAAAATCTGTTTACAAAACCATTTTTTGCATTTTCAATAGGGTGTGTGAGGCAGGGGAGACAATTATTTTTAATCTGCTTATGGTGGCAACAGCGCTCCAGCCCATTGCCCTCTCTAACCTTTACGCTGCCTGATTGCTTCTGCGTTAATGGCTAATCTTAATTGCTCTGCTTCTATTCTTGACCTTGACGTCACAGCCAGTGAGACCTGGATCAAAACACTCCAGCCCCTCCGCACACCTTTGAGGTCCACAGTTGTCATGACACCCCCATACCTGACATTGTCATGACGTTGGATGTAGATCTTGTGAAAGATCCTCTCAGGCGGCTTCAGGAAGTCCTCCTTCATCTCCATGGCAACATTCCTGGGCAGGAGGCTCATTAGTAGACGCTCCTGAAGAAGAAAGGGTTAAAAGAGGAAAGAAGGCCATGTTAGGACATAAAGTGTATCTTTGTATTCAAGCATAATAATAATGCATTCTGTCTCTTGCTGTGAGCATCAGAATGGAAAGGAAATAATGTAAGGATGTAATGTAAGGAAACCCTGGGAAACAGTTCCACAGGAGAGGAGACTGCCTCCCATTCTAAGAACTCTAGGAACCACAAATAAGCCTTCATTCTGAGAGCAAACTGCTCTATTAGGATAATACGAGGAGCCGGTCTCTGTAAGAGACAGGGAGACAATGAAGAGAGACTAATACGGGAAGATGTCAAGCTAAATACAAAATGCTGTGTTCTTGAGTAGCCAGGTCATATTCATCCCTGGTGTATAACTAGTGCCATTTTACGCACAAAGTGTCTTGGTGAGAGAGATACATCTCTCTCATTTGTCAATAAGCAGTATTACTGTTGTGAAAGAGCATGTTTTAACCCAAACCTGTTTTCCTAGACATAACCAAGTAATTTTTAGTGCCCAAGCCTAACCAGTGAGTGGAAATGAAAGTAAAAAGCAAGTAAAAAACAAAACAAATGGGCAAGGAAAAAAATAAAAAGGAAAAAAGCCAATGCGCAAAATGTTTAGCTGATGTGTGACTGACACACCAGTGATTTATGCAACTACCACCTCTTTAAAAGGAAACTTTTATTTTGTGGCAGCCAATATTGCCACGGCAGAGGAGAGGTGTGTAATGGGGAGATATGGGAGGCATCTGGCGTAATGGCTTTATATTACAGGATGCGAAAGCATTGCTTTAACAAGTCATTTCTGCATTTTCTGACTGTAAACTGAATTAAGGCTGAACCGATTTTGTTAGTCATACAGCACAAACATTCAGACTTTGGAAGTTGCTTTGTCTTCATCAATAGTGATTTTTCAACTGTGTTTTCGTGGCAGACTGCAACAAGCAATCTGATTACTGAATTGTGGATTTTAGGAGATTGGGATGGTCTAATAGACATTAGATAGCATTTTTGCTTAAAATTTTTAGAATCTATTGTGTTTTGTTTGGCCACAGCGGCTTTTCGTGACAGTGGAGAGAGATGGGAAATGGGGGAAAGATACAGGGGAAGACACGCGGGCAAATCGGCGACGGGCCGGGACGCGAACCCGTGCCGCCCGCACTGCAACGCGGCGTGTGTATGTGGTCGCCGGCTTAACCACTAAGCCACCCAGGCGCCCGAAACTATTGTGTTTGTTCATTGTAATAGCCACAGGCTATAAAAGTGAATCAATGTTTAGACTGATTGTTTATAGATGTTTTTCCTGTACAGCAACACCATGCACACATTGCTCGAGGGTTGTCCGCTATGTTGGACATGATACAACCCTCGGTCATGAAGGAAAAACGTATATTCCCCGAATGGTTGGGGAGTAGTTCCCGGAGGTTGATGGCTGACACCAGGTGAAATCGGTTGAAAAGCACCAAAAAAATAACCCTTCTTGTGATTGCTTTGGTCATTGGCAGATTGCTGTGGTCACCTGTAGTTTGCATGGCAGATGCCAACTTGTCTGCAAACTTGAAAAAGTGTGGCACAAACTGGAAACAAAAGAATGTTTGTTTGTTTTCAAGGTAAGCATTGTTCCTGTGCACTGCAACAAAGGAAGCAGCTTCTTCTGCTTTTACAAATGTCACCGTTTACAATTGGCACCAAGTCACCTTTTGGGGATTTTACATTTTTCCCTCATGACCAATTGTTGCCCAGTGGTTGAGGATCAGTACATAGGCCAGTATGATTGAGGCCTTATTTATTTGACACCCATTGTCACATGTCCAAAATGTCAGACAAGTTAATACCATGTGGTTAGCGATCACATGACTGCAAAACCTCAATAAATCTTTATTTCATTGCTGGCACCAGCATGCCACCAGGCTAAAATTTCCCCCGTTCCACATCAGATTCAATTTACAGCAAAGAAATTTGTCAGCAACCGTGCAAACAAACCTGGAAACACTAAGCACTAGGTGGCTAAGAGGTTAGGCTAGCCACTAGCTAATTGGCTAAGCTAGGCACTTAGCCACTAAATTAGCCACCAAATCAGACTAAGGGGTTTAAAAAGGATCTAGATTACCTTAGTGGATAGCTTAGCCACCAGCTAAATCAATCTTGTTAAATGTATCCACTAGTGGCCTAGAAGTATCAGTTTAAGAGTGCCGGAGTGACAGAAAACAGAAACAGGCTTCTAACCTTGAACTCTTGGAACAGATATTGATTACACATTTTATAGACTAAACAATCGTTCCAGATAATCACTAATATAAAAAAAATATATTAATTGTTGTAGATAATTATTTTGCCAGTATTTTTTTATGAAGTGATTAGTGTTTAACTCTGCACAAAAGATTACAAGATCACAGGCAGCACTTTCTTCAAATGGTTTGCCTGATTCTCACTGTAGAGCAGCCATCACCAATAGGCGGACCTCGGTCCGGATCCGGACCGAAATGATGTCTCAAGCGGACCCGAACCTAATACCAAAACAGAAATAACCACTTAATTAAAATCTTGTTGAGCGCTTTCTGGTTTACCGGCGCAGCTTATACAGTCCTTACGGTAGTAGTGAAGCGCCCAAGGAAACCCACTGACCAATTGCATGCGAGTTTGGCTATACCACGTGACACCACCGAGCTGGTTCCTGCCGGCTAGTAAACTTTGGAACAAACAGGGTTTTTATTAATGAAAACGAACGAAATAATGAAAACTGAAACTGAAAAAAACATTTTCATTAACTGAAATAAATAAAATCTATAATTAAAAGCAAAAAACAGTATTGTGAGTTTACAAAACTAACAGAAATTCTAGATAAAATGACCTTTGTTTTCATAATTTTATTAAAAAAAAAAAACTCTT
>VUQM01095415.1:0-13630 GCA_015108615.1 Australoheros scitulus | reverse complement strand
CCCCCCCCCCCCAGATTATCGTCCTCCTCCAGCTCGGTGGGAAAAAGTAAAAATAAATTAGTTATAAAGTTCTTATTACACCTTAATAAAAAAGCAGGTGGACTCTGAATAAAGGGAAACTGAGGAATCGTGAATTTATTTGAGGTTATAATCTGAGGACAGAGCGAGGATTACCTGTGATCACGCAGAGTAAAGGTGGTAACGAAGCTCCTCCCTTAATGAAACCTTCGTACTCTGTGGGGGGAAAACAGACGAGGGGGTCAGAAAATAAGCTTTATTTATTTTTAACTTTAGTTTCAGTATTAATAAAAACAGGCGGCACCTTCGAGAGCCTTCAGCAGGACGGAGAAATCTTCGTCCTCTGAGGAAGAAAAATGAAAAATGGCGCTTTAAAAACAGCTCGACTCAAACTGAGAGCAAAGCTTTTCTGACTGACGTGAATCAGTGTTTGCACACATTTGTACCTGATTTACTGAGAGGTGAAACAACCACATAATCAGGGAAATAAAGCAAATGTACAAAGAAATGAAACGGGTTAAATTTTATCTTCTGTATTTGCAGCAGAAGCTGCAGCCACTGAGCATCCTCTCACATCTCCACCTGTCCGATCTAAAGTGCACGGCGGTGTGTCAGGGCCGAGTCAAACTCAGATTCCTCACACTCGTTCTGACAGCATTATTTCTTTATGAACAGTTAAACTGTCATCAAAAATCGCTCCCACAATCTTCCTGTGGGTTTCCTGTGGATCGAAGAAGTCGAGGTCACGGCTTCCAAACAATGACTTCTGTTTTGTTTCTTTAAATTAAGAACATTTGTTCCCAATCACCAAAACGTGATGAGTACAAACAGCCTGCCTGTGTATGAGGGCCGCTGAAGGCAAATAAAATATCAAGTGGCTGCAGATCATAAACTATGAGTTCGTTCCCGTTAAACCGTCGTTTTGGCCACGATCTCCGACCTGTCCAGCTGGTGCTGCTGAGCAGCAGCGCTGGTCGCTCCGCCCTCAGGGTCACGGTGCCGTCAGCGGGGTCACGAACTGAGAGGGTGGTCCTCTCGGCCTCTTCAGACCTGAAAGAGCAGGTGAGCACTTCAGAGTCTGCTGTGAATTTTTTTGTACCTATAAAAACAAACTTTTACACATTTTTCCTCAAACTGTGAATGTATCCAAAAAACAACAAAACCCAAAAACTGAACTCTGCGATTACACACAAAGAGGTCCTGCATGTCCAGCATCACGTGATAAAACACCTCTCTGACCCTCTCACAGCTTCATCGCTCACCCGGCGTGCCTGAACTGAGGATGAACGCCGGCGAGCCTCACGAAGAGCTCGTGCTGCAGCTTCAGCGGCGTCTCCCTGAAGATTGAGGCCGGCCGGTCGTACAGAGTCGTCGCCCTGCAAACGACAAACCGACAACAGTGTAATCTCGTCCTTTTATTCAGAGCTCATTCAGCTTCCTGCTGCTACAGTCTGTCAGACCACTGGTGACTTTCTATCAGCATCACTGTGGAGCAAACTGTTTTGTTAGAAGACAGAGCACTTCTTTAGAGTATAAAACAGAGTATATTATGGAATAAAAGAGCAAATATAATCTATATTACATGAACATTTTGTCCCGAGACCTGCAGCATCTTATCTTAGGTCACCAAAATTTTCACTTTGACTTTTTTTGGGCCTAAAAAAGGACCAAAAACGATGATTGAATCTCCTTTAATGCTGTTCCCTCAGTGCCTCATTTGCTCCTCGGCTGTCATGAACACCACAGCCTCCAGAGGCCGCTAGTGAGACATCAGGACTTTGACCTTTCGCCTCCTTCGTTTCAGTTTGTGTAACATTTCTTTCTCAACTTTATTAGAAAGTGATGTTTAAAAACACGTCTGCATCTTTTCAGTTAGTATCGTGTGAGAATCACCGGCTTCTTCTGCTGCCAAAAAGAGAAAAAAGAAAAGTGATGCACATTATAGAAAAGGAAGTCATACTTGATGCCCCAGGTTTTCTGCAGGTCGTCCTTCATGGCGTTGGTGACACAGAGGTTGTGGGAGGCCAGCGGGCCAAAGAAGTGCTCGTACCTGAATGATGAGAAAGGAAACACCCGTCAGAGACGACGGAGGCAGAAACACCTCCGATCGGGATGAAACCCAGCAGAAGTTAAATGTGAGTTACGGTAATCTGAATTTAGAAATAAAAAACCCTCTAATTTTTAAGTTACAATCTGCTCACCGGTGGCAACAAAAAGGGTGCAGTGCATGAATAATACATGATACACACTTTAAAAAGGTAAACAGAGTTTTTCTAGGCTCAGAACATCCTTTGGCATCTGGCTGCAGACGCCTGCACGACTGACTCGGGGACAGAGTCGGCATCACGTTAGCTAACAGGAGTTTATCCTGAGATTTTTTATTTTAAGCTCTGGAAAACAAGTCTCCCTGTAGGTGGATTTCTAGGTGAGCAGTGGGGTCAAATGTGTCACCATTAAGTCAAATATAATTAGTGATGAAAACCCCATAAAGCTGGGAAACTTTGATTTGTTTGTGACCCATAATTCAAATGTCGCTAAAACTGATGGTGACCCTCCACCTTTAGCCTCGCCGCCTCTCGGCGGTACTGACCACTGTGCCAGGCGGACCACGGGATGCGTCGGACCGTGGCTCAGGGCCATGATGGTGTAGCCGTAGTTGTGCCAGTCGATGATGAATCTGCTGCCACGTAGGACGCACACAAACCAGGTCACTGCGATGCTGGGCAGACCAGGAGGATTCTGGGAAACACACACAGCCACAGACACACGGCCGATAGAGCCGGTTATTGTAGACTCTTTTGGTTTTTAAAATAATAAAAAAAAACTTTGTGCGGTTCCACGTCTGATTAACATGAGTATGATCTCTGAAGCTCCAGGTAACACACCTGCATCAGGACATGTTCCTGCAGCTCCATCGTCAGCAGGACACGCAGCAGCTGCAGAGACTGAACCACCACCTTCGTCACATACGTGAGGACTTTTGGTCCGGCTGGAAACAGGAAACAGATTCTTAAAAAAGAAAAAAATACACCACAAAAAACAAGCAAAAACAAAAAGAACTTCCTACAGTTCACCTTGAACACCTTTCACCTCTGCGATGGGCACTACGGCGATTTTCTCCTCGCTCAGCACGTCTTGATGAGGTTTCGTTTCTGAAAGAAAACCACAGCAAAAATCCTTTAAAAAAAAAAAAGAAAAAGCAAAAATCCTTCATTTTCACAGCTCACATGAGATTCTGACAGAGAGTGAAGTCATCCTGACTGTTTGGGTCCAAAACTCACATTTCAAATTCATTGTGCATTTACTTTCATCTCTCTGAATACTTCTTTAGTTTTCGATACTTCAGAATTAAAAGGTCTGTTTGTTTCCCATGTTTGTGGATCAGACTGCACAACAGATCACAAAGCAGAGCTGAAATTACTCAACAGATCAATTAAACTGGACCTACTGTGCTCCCGTGTTTGAGTCGTGGTTTTAGAACTTTTTTTTTTTGCATTTTTGCCCACAGCGGCTTTTATCGGCAGTGGAGAGAGACCGAAAATGGGGGAAAGATACAGGGGGAAGACACGCGGGAAAATTGGCGAGGGGCCGGGACTCGAGCCCACGCCACCCGCACCGCGGCATATGTATGTGGTCGCCGGCTTCACCACTAAGCCACCCAGGCACCAATGGTTTTAGAACTTTTAATAGAGTACAACATGTAAATACTGCATACAGGGTGCTGCAGTTTTCATGGAGGTTCATGGAAGTTGCAGCACATGCACGTGGGAGCACATACTGTTCAGAAATGCCACACACATGTCAAACATGCTTGTGCCAATGAATGCAGGAAATATTCCTACAGCAGCAAATGGACACAAACCCTTCGGTGCTTGTTTGTGTTTCCCCAAAACCTCCAAACAGTAAAGAAGGTGACGACCTACCAGGGAACTATATGGTGTATGTACAATGACTTAAGAGATGATTTCTTCAGTTTTATATAATCCTGCAGTAGTTTTATATATTCCCAGTCTCCTCCTCGTAGAGAGGAATCATCCTCTTCCCTTTAGGGGTCGCCACAGCGGATCATCCTCCTCTGTAACACCAACCCTCTGCATGTCCTCCTTCACTACGTTCATGAATCTTCTCTGTGGTCTTCCTCTTCTCCTGCCTAGCAGCTCTATCATCAAAATCCTTAGTCTAGTATCTCCACCCTCCCTCCTCTGCACGTCCAAACTATCTCAGCCTCTCTGACCCTGAGCTGTCCCTCTGATGGACTCATTTCTAATCCTGTCCATCCTGCTCACTCCCAATGAAGATCTGAACATCTTCAGCTCAGCCACCAGTCTGTGTGTCAGTGCCACCGTCTCCAAACCATCCACTGCAGCAGGTCTCACTACCATCCTGTAAACCTTCTCTCACAAATCACCCCTGACACTTGTCTCCACCTGCTCCACCCTGCCTGCACTCTCTTCTTCACCTCTCTTCTGCACTGTCTGCTTTTTTGGATGGTTGACCCCAGCTATTTATATTCATCCACCTTCACTCCCTCTGCTCCTTGTATCTTCACCTTTCCACCTGTCTCCCTCTCATTCACACACATCATCAGTCTTGCTTCTACTGACCTTCATTCTCTTCTGTCCAGAGCATACCTCCAGCTCTCCAGGCTCTCTTCCACCTGCTCCATACTCTTACAGATCAGTGTCATCTGCAAACATGACACTGCACAGAGACTCCTGCCTGAGCTCATCTGTCAGTCTGTCCATCACCATCAGAAATAAGAAGGGGCAAAGAGCAGATCCCTGATGTAATCCCACCCCAGCACTGACTCTGCCCTCATACTACAGTGTGTAGCTTTAATGCTGGTATCGGTGTTCACTATTGGCACCTACCTGGACATACCGGTATGAGAACTCAAAGAAGTTGAGTCAGCTGCTTTGGGCTCAGCAAGATGAATGAATGTGTAACAGAGCTTCAGGGAGCTGCAATCTTACCTAAAAACCCCACGAAAGTCACGTGGTATCCGTGTTTACTGAGGGATAAAGCGTGATACTGCATCCGAGGACTGCGACCGATGTCCCCAAGCACCAGCACGCAGACCCGCCGGTGCGTCCCGTCGTCCCGACGCCGCAGCCTGCGGCCCCACAGCGGTAACAACGCGGCAGCAGCCGTCAGAGACACCGCCAGCCCCCGCGCCACTGAGTCTGACGCATAAAACACCGCTAAGAGCGCTAAAATCAGCACGGAAACTGTCAGGAGCGCCGGGTAGTCACAGCGCGGCGCCATATTTGTTTGAGATTTGTGATGACGCGGTTCAGTGAAGGGGAGGGGCTTCACCGTTAAAGAGACCGCGCATCGTGATGCGTTCAGGAGCAACGCAGGAAATCTCATCTCAGCCTTTCAAGGACTTATAAAAGCGATCAAAGCATGTGTCATTTCCATTATTATCAAAATTACTAAAAAAGAATGAAAGTTTACCCATACAATCACGTTTAAGATTTTGATAGTATATGTACATTTTGTCTAAATAAATATTCTTTTCCCACACCTCTTGGAGCAAAGAATGAAAAATTTGCTCAAGATTGTTGTGAGTAAAATTTTGATTATTTAAATGAATTAACAAATTAATAGAACATACATATTCTTCCATTTGCAAATGAACCTTAAAATTCTTCGGCAGACTCTGCCAAAACCAAACCGCGACCCACTGCGGTGACTCCATGTGACAAAAGAGCAGCTGAAACTAGCTTTATTTTTCTGATCAAATAATCTGACTTCCTGTCCTGAAAAATCCTAGAAACACATAAACCCACGAAAATAAAGACCCCACTATGGAAACCTGCAAGGAGAATCCACATAGGTACAGTCGTCCCTCGCTATATCACAGTTCACTTATTGCGACTACACTGTATTGCGGTTTTTTTTTTTTTAAATATTTAATTCTGTATTGTGGACTTTTCGCCATATCGCGGGGTTTTGCAGTATATAAGTATTTATATAACTCCCCATAACTATGTTCATCACTCGCCTGAAGAGATCAGTTACACCTATGCCTATGAAGATGCTGCTGAAGCGCCTGATGGAGTGGTCCCTTCCGAAGAGCTGTAACGCTCTTCTTGGCTGTGCAGTCCTGTACATACATCTCGTCATCACCTTCATGGGCATCAGTACTGCACAGCTACATAATTCATCATCTTCATCATTCAAGTTGTAGTACGAGAGTGCGAAAGGTTTATAGGAGTGTGGGAAGGGTTTATAAAGCCTTAAAATATAAATAAATGATAAAATAAATATAACGCTTTTAATTTGCGGATTGTCACCTATCGCGGGGGTTACATTCCAGAGAGCCCCTTTACATTATTAAGAACTTGTCACAGTCAATTCCAAAGAAATGTTAAATTTAACATTTCAAATGAGAATTCTGTAGTTATATAAAATATTTCACAATTTTTTTTACAAAATAGACAAAAAAGAGAAAAATAACTGAAATAAGATCTGTCTTCAGAGCCCTAATTTTTAAAAAATATATTTACAAAATAATTACATGTAAATTACTGACAGATTGTTATTAATTCATCCACCTGTAAATAACTTGAAAGTGTACAAAATGTTTTCTGCACTCTACAACATATTTCTGGTCCAGTATTCAGACTCCCTGTGCCTCTCTCACCTAAAAATACTGGAAACACCCCTGCAAACCTTTCTTTCTGACATCTTTTGTCTTCCATACAGTGCAGAATTTAGGCCCTAAATTTACTTTAAAAAACTTTTGTTTTTTTGGATTCGGTAAAATAAATACGATGAGTTCCCTTTAAATCCTCTCAGAAACTCTATAAGGTTGATAAGGTTTGCTTGGTGTATAAAATAATAATTGTGTGTCCCGCAGAAATAAAAAGAAAATGTTTTCAATATTTTGATGATAATCCTCTGACGTCATGGATCCCCCCTCCCCGTGCTCAGCCCTTGACTTTCCTCTCCCCCCCGTTAAAACGGAGACAGTCTGCCCTCCTCCGCCTCTCTTTGCGTCTCTCTGCTGGCCTGAAACGGTCCCGGAGCCCTCAGACTGGACGATGCGGATTGCGTTTCTCCGGCTGGCCGCAGCGCTGGCCCTGTTTGCCGCAGTGTGCGGGTCTCGGGCGGAGGTGATCGATGACATCCTGAGCAGCCTCTCCCGCGGAGTGTCCTTCCTGGAGCGCCAGCACGAGCACATCAACTTGGACGGAGTGGTCGGGTTCGTCATGCTGCAGGGTAGGACTGTTTACCAGCTGCAGGAAAATAGCAGCTGTTTACTGCTTGCTTGTATTAGAACTGGTTTCTACATTTTAGAGAGAACCCTGCAGATTTTAGAGGTTCTAAAAAGATCTAAAAGCTTAGAAAGTAAAATGAATGCATTGAACCTTTTTCCCCTCGCAGTGTCTGAAAGTAACACATTTTCTGCTCCACTGTCAGACATTTCAGGGCTTTTGCAGTAAATTACTGCATTAATTACTGTTCTGATATGAGCTGATTAAAGTATGTATTACAAAAATCTAAAAATGGAATTAAATCTATTGTTTCAACCCCTTCTATCAAAAAACAAACAACAAACGTATCCAGGAAAAAGGATTTTTTCAGTATATTCCAACTTTTCTGGTAATATCGTCTGTATTTACAGCGCAGGACTACAAGAGCCCAAACACGGTGCCCAGTAGTTTCTGCATTGCATTTATTTTTGATCAAATATTCTGTTTCTTGTGATTACCTCCTTTTGCCACCTCATATCTGTATTTCTTTTTCTTGATTTGGTTAGAGTAGCTTTGCATGATTCATAGTGCAAAATAATCCTTATTTATTTTACACTGGCTGTTTCTGCAGCCCTTCAGCTCATCCTTTGTCTTAAATCCCGTCTCTTTAAGACCTTTGCCTCCCTAAAAGCTCCACTTTTCCTGATTGGCCAACTTCTGAGCACCTGCTGAGGGGCAGCATCCAGTACTTTTGAGCATTTTTAAAGGGATCACATTAGCACACATTTACCTCAGTATATTAAACTCTTTTATGTGAACTCCTGATACTGTACCAACAAGGATTAGAACAATCAGAGCCTTTTGAAACAGTTTCAGCAGCTGTGTGACTGAGACTGAAGAAAAAACACCAAGGAGCTCACCTTTAAAATAAAACAGGAAGTAAAGAGAAACTCAGACCACTGAAAGTTGCACAAACTAAGGAAATGAGTACGTAAAATCTTCAAAAACAATCATGAAATAAACTGCATTAAATGTAAGTCACATATGCCAATGAGGGTGGGAAAAACAATGAAGGAGTGAAGCAAAAGCACTGTGGGCAGAACCTTCAAAACAAAAGAGGAAGTAAACCAAAAAAGCGGGACAACACACAGACACAAATGAGGGCAGAGAGTTGAAAATAATCCAGTGAATCTTTTATTTTACAACTAAACTCCTTCTTCTCTGTGTGTTCCTGTTTTGTGTCTCAGCCGAACTGAAGGAGGCGGTTCGGACGTGGCCTCACACCGACCCGGTCAGCTGGGCTCAGAGAACCACCGCCGTCGCTCTGGTCAGACGTCTCGACCAAAGCCTCGAGAAGGCCAACGCCGCCCTGAGACAGAACGACCCCAAATACTACAGAGGTGAGACTTACAGACTCCATTTCCCAGAAGCCTGCAGGTACACTGCTCATCATTCTTATAACTGTTTTGGTCCTTTGCTGGAAGAAATTGCATTTTGTTCCAGGGAAAACACTGGTAAAAGGTGCTGGGTTCAAACTATTACCCAGCATCCACCATTACGGCAGACGTTCCAGGCAGTCTCAAATATATATATATTTTTTATTATTATACCT
This sequence comes from Australoheros scitulus, assembly GCA_015108615.1. NCBI lineage: Eukaryota > Metazoa > Chordata > Actinopteri > Cichliformes > Cichlidae > Australoheros > Australoheros scitulus. Next base: position 4,798 of record VUQM01095415.1, on the reverse strand, counting down.
TTTATTTATGCAGGTGTCTCAGTAAGGTTAAAAACCTGTTTCTCAAAAGTGATCTAACAAAAGACACTGTAACACAAACACAACTGATACACACGAGCGAGTGAACAAACATCAAAGTGAAAACATGATCAGACCCTCTGAAGGTGACTCACAGTCTGTTTCCTGAAAGAGGAGCAGCTCATTTAAAGGCTGTTTGATCTCTTAGTGGCTGTTTTCTGAGTTACATTTGTATCCAGTTATGTTTTTAATCATCTCCATGTATTGATGAATTTTTGATTACATAATTTAAAGGTCTGACTGGAGAGAAATGAGCAGGCAGGTAGCACAGACAGATTTCCCTTACATAAGGTGAGTCTTTTAACAGGTTTCTCTTTCCTCCGTCCTCCTCTCAAGAGTTCGAGCCCCTGTTGTCCTGGAGTTTCTGGCTGATTCCTCGGGAATGGTGCTCCACAGATCCCAGCCTGGTTTATCCCTCCACCATGACCACTGAGTGTTATGACGAGCAGCTCAGTGACAAATGTCTGACCCTGCTGCTGGGAACCTGGTATGAGCCCACACCAACAGCCCAGTGCTGGGTCTAACTTCTCTGAGTGTATACAGGTTCTCCTACATTTGGATTGTTGCCTTTTATGCAAAGCCCTCGGCACGTTAAAAAGAGCGTGTCATGCTTTTTTCACTGTAGCTGTCAGTAGTTTGGACTGTTTTTCACTATGATATAATTATGTATAAAGGTAATAATACCTGTCAGAGTGTGAGGACACTCACCTGTGTGAGTCGTGTTTGTGTTTGGACAGGAAGATGAACGGGACTCCGTGCATCGTCACCAAGCCCTGCCGGGACACCATGACTCGTTTTGGGTGTCCGCACTACTCTCTGTCCCACCAGCTGCTCTACTTCATGATCGGAAAAATGGTGAGATATACCACCAAACAAGGATGGAAACGAGACGTAAAACCAATCAGAAAGCTTCAGACGGAAAACATTTTGGAGAAAGGAAGGACCTTATTTTAGGCAGCACTGCTGCCTCACAGCAGGATGGTGCCCAGGTTCAGACCCAGGCAGGCGCTTCTGTGTGGAGTTTTTATATCGGCACAATCGACAGAAACTCCAAGTTCAAACTGAAGTGCTAGGTGAATGTTACCTATCTCAGCCCAGGACAGTTTTACAAACAAGATTTTAAATCTTTTACTTTCAGGTAAAACTCTGACTTGCCTGATAATCATTTTATTTGGATGTTTTTCTCAGTTTTCTCATTCCTGGATGATGGTCAGTCTATCCAGAGGTACACAGTCAACAAGCCTACAGAGCAACTCACTGAATCCAAAGCAAAACTATTCATAAAAGTTTCCTCTGTAAAGTTACAAAATTACTTTTACAAGTAATTTTACGGCAGTTTGGTTTTGATCAGGCCAGGTTTTTTTTGCCAGTCAAATCTCAATACACAAGTTGCAGTAATTCATTTCAATTTGATTTATATAGTGCTGACTGTAGGGTAAAAACCCTACAATATTAGGGAGAAAAAAAAACCAAGAATCAGATGACCCCCTATGAGCAGCACTTGGCGACAGTGGGAAGAAAAAACTCCCTTTTAACAGGAAGAAACCTCCAGCAGAACCAGGCTCAGGGAGGGGCAGTCATCTGCCGTGACCAGTTGGGGGTGAGGGGAGGGTGCAAAAGACAAACTGGAAGAACGCCAGAATCAAGATCAGCATGCATTTTTGAGACATCCAGATTGTGCTGTTCCTTATTTCCTGTCAGATATCTCTTACACTGGTATATGTGGATGTTCATGTTAAATGTGACCAAAGTTTCTAATAACGAGGTCAGTGCGTGTGCACAGCAATCCCTGTGAGCCAAAAGCTCAGGCTGCAGACTGATCTAAAAACCAGGCTGAAGATTTTTTTTTTTTTTCTGCTTTTGACTCAGCGTGATGTCACAGAAGGAGGATATCTCCAATATAGCTGTGGCTGTGAGCACAGAAGCTCCACCCACATGCTGCTCAAATCTTCTGTTGACGAGGGGCAGCCAATCAAAAGAAAGTTGTAGTAAAGGGGAGGAGCTAAAGACAGAGAATGAACTGAGGCCCAGTATAAGATAAAGAAGGACTGAACTCTAGTAGAGTTCAAGAATGAATACACAGAGCTGGAAATTAGCAGGTCCACTATAATGGGATGACATAAATAGAGACCAGTAGAGGGCCAAAGATAGAGCCTTGGGGAACACCACAGGTGGCAAAACCACTGTTAGAAATAATTTATTTCTAAAGTAGTGGGGACCATTAAAGATTCATGTCTTCAGTATGAGGAGAGTCTGTGACCTTGGCAGTGTGATCACACCGTTTTGTATTTCCATTTCAGAAAGGCTGCACTAACCTGCTGAAAGGTGACACACGAGCATCCAGAGCCAACATGACAGAACAGAACTACCAGAGGATCTTCTGCTCCAACATGATGAAGACCAACCAGGACATCATCAAAGACGGTCTGACTGAACAGACAGTAGACATCTTTATTGAAAACAGTGAGTGTCGACACAGAATACTCCCAGAACCAAGACTAGCACATAATTTGAGGGTCCATCCATCCATTCTCTTCCGCTTATCCGGTGCCGCTGGGGGCAGGAGCCTAAGCAGAGAAGCCCAGGCTTCCCTCTCCCCAGCCACCTCCTCCAGCTCATCTGGAGGGACCCCAAGACGTTCCCAGGCCAGCCGAGAGATATAATCTCTCCAGCGTGTCCTGGGTCTACCACGGGGTGTCCTGGGATAATTTGAGCGTCATTAAACAAAAGAAACTTTTTTTTTTGATATGATATTTTCTTGATTAATGTTGAAATATTTTTACTAACTGCAAATTTCATGCTTTTTATATATTTGGGGTATTTTCATGCTTTCAAAAAAGCTTAAAAATGACTTAATTTATAATAAGTAATAAACTTATAAAATGCTTGACCTGAATATAAAAACAATACTGTCAAATATTGTGTCCTGTTGAAAGAGATCAATTTTTAAAAAATGACAGCCCTGCTTTGTCTATATTTCCGCTTACGCATTTGTTGAATAAATTACCATTTCAATATAAAAAAATGATGCAAATTACATAAAACACAGGAAAACCTGGTGAATTTCAACAAAATTAACCGTATTAATAGAGTTGGTTGTAGAATTTGTGGATTTTAATGTCTCATTCAGAAGGAGTCTCTTTTCATGAGACACCGAGGCTCACTTTTAGAGAATTCATGAAACAAGTTTTTTCTTGTTTTGAGAACAAATTTTCTTCAGACTAAATTGAAAGAGGTTGGGGGATTAGGATGAGAAGTCAGTTGTAAATTAAATAGCTTCTGACTGACTCCTCTCTGTGTTGGCAGTCCTGATTTGTGGATTGTCTGGATTCTCTGACTTCCACAAAGCCGACTGGCTGCAGCACATCCTGAGGCTACAGGACGAGGAAGTGGGCTGCTTCGGGAGAGACAGTGAGTAACATAAATTCAGCTACAGCCTTCTGAAATATATGTTCTTAGTAATGTATTTGTCTCGTTGTTTCTAGATACAGACTATATGTATATACAGCAGTAAGGAGATGGTCCTTCATTTCTTTTGAAAAATACCAAGCAGCAGAAAGCAGGTTCTCCAGATTTTTTTGTAGCAAACCCGAGAAAGGCAGCGGAAGATTAATGGAACAATCAGTGAGATATGGTCTCTGATTATTGACACTTTGGTCAAGTAAAAAATACAGTGAGCTAATGCATTCATACAAGTCACGGGTGATATGATCTCTGTTTTATGTGTTAGTGAAAAACGCAGACAGGCTCTGAGTTACCAGCAATTTTCTTAAGGAAGCTCAGCTTAAAATAATATTTAAAAAAGAATAATTGCAGTAATCTAATTACTTATCTTGCTATGTAACCATATTTCAGCACTTCAGCAAATTTTTTACAATGTCCCTACATTATTATTACTATTGCTGCTGCTGATAAAATCTAAGTAAGACTCTAAAATCAGTCTTCAATCCTGTATCCCGATTTCTTTGGATAGATGAGTAAACAATGACTGCAAATAGATTTATTAAATGCTTATTTTGTTTTCAATGAAAACTTCTAATGAGAATCAATTTTTTAAGTAATATTCAACGAACTGGGGCTTACTGGTAAAACTGAGATTTTAAGTTGCCAGTCGTCTGCATAGCAGTGATATTTTTACATGCTCGTTAATAATAATGTTGCCCAGGGGATACCCAGGCACGTATGATCAAAACAGAAGGGGACCTAGAATACTTCCCTGAGGATCACCAAATTTAATATCAAATGTCCTAAATCATTAAATCACCCACATCATTAGAGTAATATTACAGTCACAATTTCAAAGATAAGTAAAAACATCCTGCAGTAACACACATAATAAATATATCAGCCAGGTACTTTTGACATATCTGTGCTTGTTCTTAAGTATGATTTTGAATGCAACACTTCAAAAAAAAGTATATTTAATTGCTGTACTGGTTTATTATCCCATTTGCCAGATGTATTAAAAAAATAGTTTTAAAGAAAACAAGCATGCCCTTATTACTGATGTGGATTACATAAGACTAAATCATCTGTATTTTAGGAGGTGTGTGTGTGGGTACTCAGTCATCCAGGTCATAGTCTCTCTGGAGCTTGAAAAAAGGTGAATGAACTTTTTTGTTTCTTGAAGACGTTTCACCTCTCATCCCAAAGGCTTCTTCAGTTCTCAACCAAATGGTGGAGAGACCCAGGTATTTAAACCCCTGTGGGCGTAGTCCCTGGAGGTGGTTATTGTTCATGT
>VUQM01095411.1:0-10056 GCA_015108615.1 Australoheros scitulus | reverse complement strand
TCTTCTGAATCCCCCACATGCATGTGTGTATTTTTTCTGATTCTTTAATACATTAAATGTCTTACTTTTTTAATTAAAGTGTTTCAGGTGTCTTCTTTCATAAAAAAAAAAAAAAAACCCTGTTTACCTGTCACTTTCTTCAATGTAAATATTTGCTTTTTAATCACATTTAATGATAATAAATAATATTTTTCAGTAAAGTGAAGCTCCTGTTTTCAAAATGTAACCTCCCAAACAGCTGTGCCCCAGTTGTCATGTTGTGCCCTCTGCAGGTACATGTCTGAGTTCTGCTGTGAAATGCTCATGTTACAGCCCCACCTCTCACCTGACTCACCTGACACAAACCAGGATACAGGCTGTTGTTCTTCCTCAGTGCAGAGAGACACACAGACGGTCAGACTGAGTTCAGACCAAACTAGCAGTTTCCTCTGAGTGAGTCCACCTACAGGAGAGACACCTCCAAGACTGCTGCTTCAAGCTGCTGACAATCCACACATTGAATGTGAGTTTGAGCAACAACACAACTCAAAGGAGGTTTCAGTGAAGGTAGTAGAGGTGGGAGGTGGGCCAGGACTGAATGTACTTCCTGTCTGCTGTTTGCAGCTTCACTCAGACTCAATGGCTTCCAGATCAGAGGATCTCTGCTGTCCAATCTGCAAGGAGGTCTTCAGCGATCCCATTCTTCTGTCATGTAGCCACAGCTTCTGTAAAGACTGTCTGAGGAGATGGTGGAGAAAGAAACGGGCTCATGAGTGTCCAGTTTGTAAGAGAAGATCTTCAAAGTCAGAACCACCTTTAAACCGGGATTTGAAGAACCGGTGTGAGTTGTTCTTACAGCAGAGAGATCAGAGAGATCTTTGCAGTCTGCACTCTGAGAAACTCAAACTCTTCTGTCTGGACCATCAGCAGCCAATGTGTGTTGTCTGCAGAGACTCTGAAAAACACACCAACCACAGATTCAGACCCATCGATGAAGCTGCACAAAAAAAAAAGAAGGAGCTTCAGGAAACTCTGGAGCCCTTAAAGAAGAAGTTAAAGGTCTGTGAAGAAGTTAAAGTGAAGTTTGATCAAACAGCAGAACACATTAAGGTCCAAGCCCGACACACAGAGAGGAAGATTAAGGAGCAGTTTAAGAAGCTTCAGCAGTTTCTAGCACAGGAAGAGGAGGCCAGGCTAGCTGCACTGAGGGAGGAAGAGGAGCAGAAGAGTGGGATGATGAAGGAGAAGATGGAGGCTCTGAGCAGAGAGATAGCAGCTCTTTCACATACAGTCAGAGCCACAGAGGAGGAGCTGAGAGCTGAAGATGTCTCATTCCTGTACAACTACAAGGCTGCAGCGGAAAGGATCCAGCGCTGCCCCCTGCTGGATGATCCACAACTGCCCTCAGGAGCTCTGATTGACCAGGCCAAACACCTGGGCAACCTGACCTTCAACATCTGGAACAACATGAAGAAAATGGTCTCCTACACTCCTCTCATTCTGAACCCAAACACTGCTCATCCACAACTCATCCTTTCTGAAGATCTGACCAGTGTGACACGAGGAGAGAGGCAGCAGCTTCCTGATAATCCAGAGAGGATTGATACATACCACTCTGTCCTGGGCTCTGGGGGCTTTAACTCAGGGACTCACAGCTGGGCTGTTGAGGTTGGAGACAGTATACAGTGGTTCCTGGGTGTGTTACCAGAGTCTGTGTCGAGGAAGGGAAACAAACTGCCTGGATTATGGGGAATATGGTTTTCTAAAGGTAAATACTCAGCACTCTCACCATCAGCTCTTCTCACTAATCTCTCAGTACAGAAGAAGCTCCAGAGGATCCGTGTGAATCTGGACTGGAACAGAGGAAAGCTGTCATTCTATGATCCTGACACCAACACACACATACACACCTTCACACACACTTTTACTCACAGGATGTTTCCATACATTGACACTGATGGTAAAGCTAAGGTGTTACCACTGAAGGTGCCAGTGTGAGTGGAGCAAATGAGTTAAAGATGATCATATTTCTAATGTTGTTTCCTGTCAATGAATTGAACCTGTTAAACTGCAGCTGTCCTTCTGCTGCCTCGTTCTTCCAAATCTATTTGTTTCTCTTTTAGTTCTCACTCTTTCTTTCTCCTTCTGCTCTCCACCTTTTCACATGGGAAATCATTTCACTGTTTCTCAATGAATGACTACCCAAACTACATTTGAAATTCTATTAAGTTTCTAATCATTACAAGTGATAAATGTTTCTATTTGATGTGAGAGAATGGAGGGATTTAGGTTGCTGGGATATGGACTGATGTGCTGAATGGGTGGAGCAGTTTGTTGTCTTCTTGTCTGTTTATGACAACAACAAATCTATTGTTGAAAAATGATTCATGTTTAACTCCATATATGAAATGTTGATATTTGAATTCTGTTTAAAGACTTTCTTCATTAAAGAAATTATTCAATGTATTAATATAACTCAATAAGATAAGAGCTGAAAGGCTGGACTATTGTGTCCATGGTTCACTGTCATTTTTGTATATTGTTTAATATTATCGATACAGTTTTGAATGCCCCTCAGTCTACCAGCATTGATCCATCCCCTGAGGCATGTAAAAAATTTCTAAACTTTTGTGTGGATAAAGTGAATAATGCTAGGGCTCACATAACACCCCCCTGTTTTTGCCCCCCTCGGTCTCTGTTCCCTGCTCTGCTGCTTTTTACCAGTTTGAGCCTGTCACTCTGTCATCACCATATGTGATTGTCGGTCATCTGAAGGTTCCCCGACTGATATTATCCCACCTTGATTCCTCAGAGAGGCTATCTCTGTTTTAGGCCCATCAGCCCATCAGCCTGCCCTCAGGTGTAGTTCCTAAACATTTTAGGCATGTAACAGTTCAAGCACTGATCAAAAAAATCTGGCTTGGATCCCACTGTCTTATCCAATTTTTTAAATCTGGCTTGAAGCCTCTTCATAGCACAGAATCTGCACTGCTGGGTTTTTTTTAATGCCATCCTTCTTGCTACAGATTCAGGAGACTATGTGATTCTAATTCTCTTAGATTTAACAGCTGCTTTTGACACAGTGGATCAGAGTATTTTAATATCTCATTTAGAGCATTGTGTAGGTATTCATGGCACTGCTCTGGAGTGGTTTAAATCATACTTGGTCCAGAGAACTTTTTACATTAGCCTAAATGATTTCAGATCATCTTCTGCTCCATTGTCATGTGGGGTGCCACAGGGCTCGCTACTTGGACCTCTGCTATGTTCTCTGTATCTGTTCCCCCTCGGTTCCATTCTTAGAAAGCACAAAATCATTTTCCACTGTTATGCAAATGATACTCAGAATTTTAATGGAACAAAGACACAAATGTTGGTGTTATGCATTCCTCCCTGTCTCGCCTTCAGCTGGTTCAAAATGCTGCCGCAGGGCTTTTAGCTAGAACACAGAAGAGAGTTTTATCCTCACTGAGCTGGCTACCTGTCCATTTCAGAGTTCATTTTTAAATTAATTTATTTTGTTTTTAAGTCCTTAATTGGCCTTGCCCCACCCTACCTCTATGAGCTGCTGCACTTACACTGCCTTTCCCATTATATTCTTAAATAGTTGTGGCCAACTGCTCCTGGATGTGCCAAGGACACAGCAGAGGCTCAGGAGGGACATGCTTTTGCTGCGGCAGCTCCCAAATTGTGGAAATTGATGCCATTACACATTAAACAGGCCTCTTCACTGGCCATTTTTAAATCTACTCTTAATACCCACCTCTTCTGCTTGGCTTTTGACCAAGTTTGAGATGTTGATTTTACATATTTATTTTATTTTGTGTTGAAATTTTGATTCTATTTATTTTATTTTCTCTTGTTCTTGTGTGTTATTGTTCCCATGTACAGCACTTTGGTCACTGGTTGCTGTTTATAAAGTACTTTATAAATAAAGTTGACTTGGCTTGGATATTCCGGCTGTTCATATAAAAACTAGAGCCAGTGTGATGAGAGCATCAATTAAAAGCTCATGTATGTCAGAGGTAAATAGATGGAAATGACTAAATCTGTTTTTTAAAAGATCAAATTACTTAAAATGATTACACTGGTTTTGTTTCAGACTGTACCGTATTATATTAAAACACTTTTAAAGTATTTTAAAGAATGTGATAACACCTATTCATTCATTCAGACAGTTCATATTGAAAATTGAAATTATTGAGACAGGGAGTCATCTGCATCTGATTAGAATAATTATTTTTGTGCTGTTCAGTACAAACAATACAAAATAAAAACACATCTAGTCTGACCTAACCTGACAACACTTATAGTTTCTTAGAGGAAAGTTCAACTCGAGCTTTTCAGCAGCACCTCAGGAGGTATTCTTTAAAGATGCGTTAATGTAATTAGCTTGTGCAGAAGCTATCAAACTATAACCACCATGACTGAAGTTTGGAAGAAGATTCTGAGTCTGTCCTGGTTGGTTGGATCCTTTCTGTGGAGTTACTCCCTCAGTCCACTGAGATGCATGTTAACTGGTAGGTAGGTACAAATGCTGGAATTTCATCAGAAATGTATCTATATGAAGCAGAGCAGGAAGTAATGTTAGCTAAGCTAATTCCAGATGGTAACCGGGGCCAGTTCTTCATAGGCCCTTTCCACTGACCGGGTGCCAGTTAGGTTGGGCCCTAAGGCTGAACTTGCCAGTTTGTATCAGTTCATAACAGATAAAAGGAAGCAAGGTTCGTACTTGTTGTCTTCCTTGTAATCGCTGTCTGTATATACATTGTGCTGCACACAGATGCTGCAGTAGTTTTGTTTGGATCATAAAATATGTTCACAGTACAAGAAATAGAGTTTGCAAAAGGGGAGCATGTTCTCCCAAGTTTGTGCCCTTCGACTCCAGTGTTCAGACGAGGAAACGTCCACACTCATACGTAAAGGACCAGCTCACAAAGCGTAGTGGAAATGCAGGCCCGTTCTTAAGCAGTTCGCCGGTTCATTGGAACTGTCAAGGAGCGCTGTGTAGCAGGACTCAGAAACAGGTTTAACTTTACTTCAGATTTTATCTGATGATTGTGCCAGGAGCTACAGAGCTGGACACGGCCAGCAGCAAAAAAACTAGAAAGACTTAGTAAACCAGACAGACTGATAGATGTATGGAAAAGCACACAGCAGACAGGGAACCATAGACAACAACACAACAAGGAACAAAGGGAAATGCACACTATATAAACACATCAGGGCATTAGGACACACCAGGGAGCACACCTGAACAAAATCACACACTCTCCAGGCAAGAAGCAAAACTGAATATCAAATCAACAATACAAGAGACTATCAAAGTAAAACAGGAAGTGACTTCAAGAAATGTAAACAAGCCAACACAGAAAACTTGACAAAGGGGGCTGACATACTGTACAGAGGGAATCTAAACATGTGATTAAAGTAAGATGAGAACCAAGGAAGCAGGAACTAAATACCAATAACTAATAAACACAACCAGAGATACAACAAAAGCAGAATTTCACCAAGAGAACTCAAAACACTGGGCCACTAGCCCAGGACCATGACAGGAACCAGCACTGGGGCGAGCACCGGCACCTCATCAATTGAAATGTGGTAATAATGAGCAACATGGACCAGACTGACTCTGACAGCTGGAGCAGGTTGCTGGTCAGTCCCTGTTCAGATCTAAGATGGGCTGAGGAGCAGCAATTACCTCAGCAATCAACATCTGCATCATAAGTTGTAGAAAACTCCTTTAAACCCTGTTTTTGTCAAAATACTTACAAATACTAATAATCAGTGAATATGTCAACCTGTAGTCTACACATAATCTCTACAGAAGAACAGTGTTTGATAAGGCGCTTGTTTTCATGACATTAGGCTGGTCATTCAGTGCAGTTCTATCGTGAAAGCACATAAAGGGTTTTGAATGATGACACATCTGAAGGAAAAGTGCATGCACACAGCCTCAGCCTCTGAGCTCAGATGCAAATGAGGGGAAGTCTGCAACGGGTGGAACAGAAGTAAAGACTGTTTTCACTATGAAAATGCCAGGAATGATTTGCAATCATCAGATAAAAGAACTACACACAGCAAAGGACGACACTGAGTGAGCTTTACGAGTCAGAGCAGGTCAGCAGAAGTAGCTTAAGTGTGTGTTTGTGTCTCTGAGTGAAAATCTCAGCACCCTCTGAGAGAGACAGCAGTCAGAATCCTGCCTTCTCTGTTCTCTTTATATTTGTATGGGCTGTGTGAGCTGCTCACCCATAAAAAACCGTCTTCCCCTAGATGTGAGTGTATGAAGCTCTGTGGCCCCACCCTGTTTCATAGTGTGACACGACCAGGGTTGGATGGTGTATTTGGTAGTGGTGTATAGAGGTGAGTGAATGAGAGAAAAAAATAATTCTCAATAAGAGATTGCTCGCAGACTGAAGGGAATTTAGGTTTTTACAAAAGGGCACTCACAGGTTTGCAAAACAAAAAGCAAACTAAATCACCCAGACACGTGACGACCACACCCTAGAGTGAAAACCACAATCCCAGGAGAGCACAGCAAACATGAAGACAATAGGCAAGGGGACACCACCAGTACTGCCTCCACCATGGCCTCCAGCAACTGAAATTAAATCAAAAACAGTCAGTGAAAATAGCACTAAACAGAAACAACAAATTAACAATGAATGGGAAATAAACAAAACACATGAACCAAAATGGGGGCTGTAAATGTCACACACACACTCATTAAAACGTTGGGTATGAACTCATATTAAAGCCCAGCATCAGAGTTTGAGTTGTAATCAACGAAGCCGAGCTCCGCAGCTGATACCGCTCCCGTCTGCTGGCGAACAAGCCACGGACACAAACCAAGCAGCACCGGGACCCAAAACCAGACGAAGACAGGACCAAAGACAAGAACAGCAGCAGCTCCAATCAGCTGGAAGCAGTGTGCATCATTGTACTTCCAGATGAGTCAGCTGGAGAACGCTGCATCTGACAAACATTGAATTAACAGGGCAAGCAACTATAATCATGCTTGAGATGTTATAATTTAACGACTCACCGGCCTACTTCCAAACAGTCTCATGCATCCACTGAGAGGAGGAACACGATGTGGACAGATAAGTGGCATTCACCTGTGAACATATGCCACATTTCCACCCAGCGCAGCTCGACTCAACTCAGCCCAGCAGGCATTCCCATTAGGTCCTGGTATTGGGTACTTTTTTAGTACCCACTCAGCCGGAGTTCCAAGTGATCCGAAAATGTGACATAGAATAACAGCACACTACTGATTGGCCAGGGAGTGTCGTCACTAGCTGAGTCATGAGAGCGACTACTTGACCAGAATCAACCAAGCCATTTTAAAATCCCGACAACAAGTAAATGGAGGCACACAAACCGCTGGGAGGCTCAGCTGGATGCCAAGACAGACGGTTTGCAGCGGTAGTTTTGCAACAAGAGAGTCATCTGAAACATGCGCACAGTGTACATATTTTAATATTTAACAATGATAACCTTCATCCATTAAAACATTGTACAGGGACTTATGCATGATGACAATAGTAACCTGGCATTTGCTGCCGTTAGCTTGCCTCTGTCTCATTCATTGTTGTGTTGTGTTTTGAGTTGCATACAGATTACATCAAGAGACTACTGCCCGTGTTGCTATATTGACTCCACCCACATTGAGGTGGTATCCAATTGCAGCGGAAGACAGCTCCTTACACAACAGAACCAGCTTTACCCCTGATCACATTTGCACATTATTAGACTTCTTCCTTACCCTAACATATTTGAAATACAATGACAGACAAAAACATGGATGCACCATGGGCTCCCCAATGTCACCCATTGTAACCAACCTTTACATCAAGGAAGTGGAAAGAAAGCTCTTGGCTCCTTCTAAGGGATAGTACCTAGCCACTGGTACAGATATGTAGATAATGAGTCAAAATCAAAACCCAAGAAGTAGAAGCCTTCACTCACCACATCAACTCAGTTGATGAAAACATAACGTTTACCAGGGAGGACACCAGGGAAGATGGAAGCCTCAACAGTGAAGTTTAACAGAAGCTTCAAGCTGATACATGACACCACCACCACTTTGATACTGTTGACCATAACATTTTATTACAGAGATTAGAGCATGTCATAGGTATTACCGGTACTGCACTGCAGTGGTTTGAATCATATTCATCTAATAGACTCCAATCATGTAAATGGGGAATATAAATATAAATATAAATGTTGGATCAGGGACACATCTAAAACCTGCAGGACACTGGCTCTCGAGGCCTGGAGTTAGCCACCCCTGGTCTACAGTAACAAATGCTGCACTGAGGTGTAGCAGGACAAGCACAGAGCACAGAGTAAGTCCACTGTCAGAGACCATAAGAAGGCCACTTTCAGAAGTAACAAAGGCATGGATGGGGTTTGAACCCATGATCTTTGGTTTACGAGACCAATGCCTTACCACTTGGCCACCACGCCAACCTTGGACTTCAAGAGCTCTAACATTCCATAACATCATTACTATCACTGTTGCGTGCCATCTCCATCTTTTAAAATTAGCAAAGGCACATGTCACAATCAGTGTTTAAACTGATTAGTGGGACTAGAAAGACAGAATGAATAGTGACCTCTGCTAATCATTAGAAAGAATGCATGTTTGAGGCAGCTGGTTTCACTTTCTAGACCCCACAATTGCGTGCATCTGTTTGGACAGGCTATGACTACACATTCAAATGGCCTTTCCACACATTGTCTCCAGTTTACATTAAAGACATGGATGGTCATTGAGCACAAGAATTGGCCTTACAAGACCAATGCCTTCCTTTACAATGACTCCAATTCTGTTCTTAATGTTGACAGACATCTCAGTGACATCATTGGTCACATACACGCGTAATGCATCACAGCATACACAACCCCAATCAGTCTGTCTATCTCCCAATGCCTTCAGCCGTCACCGCAACAACAGGCCAGAGACCCCATACTCTTGCAACAGACTGAGGAGTGTGATCCCTCGATAGTTGGAGCACACCCTCTGGTCTCCATTCTTAAATAAGGGGACCACCACCCCAGATCTCCGTGTGGAGTTGCAGAGGAGTGTCAACCAAGACAGCCCTACAGCAGACACATGGAAGGTGGAGTGACACTAGCAAATGATTAGACAGAACAGTTGTGAGCAAAGGCTTAAGTGCCATTCAAATGCCCTTTCCAAACACAAAGCATTCCAAGGTCATGCTGAAGGCACAGATGGGACTTGAATCCATGATCTTTGGCTTACTAGACCAATGGCTTGCCACTTGCCACTTAAGCTGAAAAAACAGGGGGTTGGTGCTGTTTCGTTGCAAACAACTAGAACGACGTTTTAAGCAGTTTTAACGCACTTCTGCATCTTTTATAACAGTCTATGTTTTGTTATTGTTGTTTGTTTGTTTTTTTGCACACTTGCTCTGAAAGCATCCTTTAACCGCTGACTGTGGAATATTTAGTAGTGACGGAATTTTGCAACTGGACTTCCTGCACAGGTGGCATCCTATTAGCGTACCATGCTGAGAGCAACCCATTATTTGGAAATGTTTGTAGAAGCAGTCGGCATGCCTAGGTGCTTGGTTTACACACCTGTGGCCGTGGAAGTGCCTGGAACACCGAATACAATGATTTGGACGGGTGAAATTACAATCATTTTTACATTTTACAGGCAAAATCTTTCAGTTTTCAGCAGTCACACTGCATTTTTGGCAGGAAATGCTTTTTTCTGGTTGTTTACAGTAACTGACCAACAGTGATGTATAGTAATAGTAACGCGTTAGATTACTCGTAGCCAACAAAAATTAGTCAGATTAGAGTAACGCGTTAGTATTTGCAATCCAGTAATCAGATTAAAGTAACTTATTCAACTCACTGTGCATTACTATTTTTGTCATTTTCTTTAGTAAAAAGATATATTTTTGCTTTCTTCCTGCGTCTCGGGGAGCGACACAAACGTAAACAATGCAGGGAGGAGAGAGATGCACGTTTTCTAGCTGGAAATACAGGCACTATTTTGAGTTTGCGTCTAAAGATAAAGATGACAGTATC
>VUQM01095406.1:0-22527 GCA_015108615.1 Australoheros scitulus | reverse complement strand
CGTAACATTAACAGTTATTCAGATAACCATACAATAAAGAACATGCTAACAAGTTAACCAAACCATGAATCCATTGAATTCTTCATCCTCGGTGTCACTTCTAAACAACTCCGCACACTCCGTAGGTAGACGAAGCGCCGCTTCCTCTTCTGTGTCGCTTTCGTCAGACTCATCCTGAGTTGCAGTTCCAATTATTCCAGCCTTTCTGAATCCCGACAGGATGGTTTCGGTTGTCACTGAAGCCCATGCTTTGTTGATCCATCCAATGATTTCCAGGAAAGTTGGGTGGCGCATTCTTCCGGTTGCCATGAAGCTGTGCTCTCCATCATCCACTGCTCCCACAGGTTACGCAAGACTGCCTTAAAGCTCCGGTTCACGGAGATGTCAAGTGTCTGAGTATTTTGGTTAATGTGCTAATAATTTCACATATAAGTCGCTCCGGAGTATAGGTTGCACCCCTGGCCAAACTGAAAAAAAGTGCGACTTATAGTCCGGAAAATACGGTAGTACTAGTGGGGGGTTGTCCCCTTTGGAGATGGTCATTGACCCACTATTGATTATGTGCATCATCACATGGGCCAGGTTGTGAAAAAAGGCATGGGTCATTACCACCAGGGATTTCAGGTGAAACCAATGTGAGACCTTGCCCCACTCTATCATGTGACCTATTGAAGTGACCTAAAATCAGGTGTGAGTAGGGTTGAGACCTGGGAAGGGATCTCAAGACTGCACTGTAGGTGGCTGACAGCCGGTGTCATAAGCTACCACCTCTGTTCAGCAATTGTTGTTCACATTGGACATAGATGGCCTTTTACTCCTCTTTCAAATGTCTTCCCAGTCCAAAGTGTGAACATTGGCATCCTCAAAAGAAGTACAGCTGAGACTTGTGCTGTTGAGGTGGCTCTTCTAGGTCATGCCTATAGAGTTACTTCCTCCATGTAAAAGTTGGCTACAGTTGGTGACACTGGACTCAGTGTAGGTTTGCGGACCTGGTTGGTGAAATCTGCGGAGTTTTCAATGTGACAGGATATGTAACCCACAAGTGGCGCTAAGATGGTGGAGATTGTTGCACATGAATAGTGCTAATAAAAAGCCAGTGAAGCGAAGCATGACCACTGATTATTCTTGTTATGGCTGGTGGGAAAGAAGAACAGCTTTCCCAGCAGATATTAAAGCAGTTTCAGGATAGCTCACAGCAGCACAATGCACACAGTGCACACAAGAGGACCATCAGAGATTCAGAGATTCTTCTGGAAACCGAAAGTGGCCAGAAGCTAAAAACAAGGAAGCTTGTAGATGCTTTAATGGGAGCTTATGCATTACCCTGTGAAATATGCTAAGAAGCAGCCCAAACTCTAAACTGAACATGTTTGGTCATCTCATCTATAAGGAAGGGAGAAACCAATTTGAAGACATGCCTTGGATGAGGACTGTTCCCAGACAGAACAAGAAATCAGAGAGGGAAATCCTATAGCTGGTAAAAGAATAATGCCTTCTGAGAAAATCAGGGAGGAACTCCAAACGCCTGGGTAAAAGAGAGGCTGAAGGAACTGTGGGACAAGATCAGTGAAAGGCTTTAGCACTTCAGGAGAATGGAAAAAATCAAGAAGCACAGAAGCCAAAAGGAGAGCGCAAGGGCAAGGTTCTTCTGAGGCCTTTTCAAAATCGCCCCAGCAAGACCCCTTGGATAACCAGGCTATGTTCCTAGTCCATCTGAATTTGCCATCACTCCTTCAATGTGGACAGAAGTACATCTGGTCATAGAATGAGCAGGAGCCTCATCTGTACCCAGACTTAATGGCGTACCCTACAAGCTGTTCAAAAATCCTGGGCTACTGAAGCTTTTGTGGAAGCTTTTGAGGTGTTTGGGCAAGCCTATTCCATTAGCAAGTGCCAGTTACCACCTTAATCCTAAAGGACAAAGCTTCCTAAAATTTCGACCAGTTCAGAGGGATTGCTCTGATGAATGTGGAGGGAAAGATCTCCGTGTTGGCCAGATGCCTGACCAATTCACTCCTGGCAAATAATTACACTGATACTAGTTGCCATCAGGCAGGTGTCCCAGGGTTCCCTAACTGTGTAGAGCACTCTGCTATGATCTGTGAGCAAATCCAGATAGACAAATGCAGCATGACAGACCTGTAGTAGTTTGGCTGGACCTTGCGAATGCCTATGGTTCAGTTCCTCACCAACTCATCATGTTTGCTCTCAAATTTTTTCACATATCACCATGCATTCAGAGCTTCGTCAGTTCCATACTTGCAACAGTTTATATGTTTGCTACCCTACCTGGAAAACCACTACAGATTGGCACAAGCAAGAAAGAGGAATACCAATGGGGTGTTCCATCTCTGCTGTTCTCTTTACAACTTGAAATTATCCTGATAGGTGCAAGACAGATGGTCAGAGAGGTCAGATCCCTGTCAGGTCAACAACTCCCAGCCATCCAGTGCTACATGGATGATGTCAACACTTTCCTCCAGATGGAAGCTTGTACCTCTAGATTCCTTAAAAGGCTTCCTTTAAAAGTTACTATCATGGGACCAGATGGAAATCCAACCTGCAAAGTTGTTAGGAAAGGGCAAAGGACTAATAACACCTTCATCTCAGTAGAGCCCCCCGTCTTGGTGGAAGAACCACTGTGAAGTCTTAGTTGGGTTTACATGGCTGACTTGTCTCATTAGCAAATGGCCACAGCCGTTACAGCCCAACTTGCAGATGGCCCGTTTTGTAATTCAGCGTTTTGTGCACCAGCGATCCAACCTCATTGTCAGTCCACACAAAACCTCTCACATTGGCCGTGTTGTAAGTAATGAACAATTTGCCGCGCTTCCTACTGTGTCACTCCACGCATGCGCGTCTTGCGTAAACAAGCTTTGCAAAGAGAAAACCAATGCCAACTTGTGGCCTGGCATGGGAACTACATCGTTTTCATCGTTTCACGTGTCATTGTGTAAACACAGATCGTTTCTGAAATGCTATCGGGTAAACGGAAGGCATCAAAACGACACCGTTTCCAGTGGAAACGGCATCATGTAAACGGGGCCTCAGACCCTCATCACGCCCCCACAAAACCAAACTAAATTGAAACCAAACCCACCACCAGGTCTTTCTGTCTTTCTGAGGCAGTTGGAGTCACTTTGTATATGACCCACTGATGCAACACTAATTTAAATTGTTACTTACTGGCTTAAATTTCACCTGAAATCAGGTTAAGAGAGAAAAAAAAAATTTATTGCACCATTAAGTATTGATATTTAACCAGAAATCACAAACTTCACTCTATCAAAGTAAGACATCTAACGATACCATATAATATTATAATTTTCACAGTTATTTGTAAAAACATGTTGGTATTTTGCAGCATTAATTTAGCCCAGCAGGTTTATCATGAATTAGCAGGACACCAGAGTAACTTTGAATGTCACATTGCTGGAAACACGATTTTTCTTCTGGCCTTATTTTGCCACATTTCCAGCTTACACACACACACACACACACACACATACACACACACACACACACACACTATGTGAAACACATAGAACCTCATGATTTGTACCCCCATATAGTATCACCTCTCAGAGGACACAGACGTTGTTAAACTTAGGCAGGAAATGAGTTTTGCGACATAATGTATGACACACAGCAGTCGACAGCCCTCCCTGATCACCCTGCCCTTCAAAACTGATGGATACTAATATGCTGCTACATGAAAATGTGTCATGACAGAAACAAATGGAAACGCAGAAATACAAAAAGATCGAGAGAGGAAATGGAGCAAAAATGATCCTCAAATCTATCAGAGGTGCTTTGAAACGGGGGAAACGATGTTTCTAAAAATGCCCGTTCTTCCGATACCTCGTACCTGTTCTCTGACACCGAAATCTCCTGGGAGCGCAACCTCTTTGTCAAAGGATGCGTTCTGTGAACATGCAAAGAAAAGGAACTGTAAATCACAGCTTCTTTCTCTCTTGTCCATTTTCTTTCTCCTAAATTTTCAGACACCCAGCAGCCACTGAAAGGAAAAAAAGGGCTTTTCCTATTTCTGCCTCTGAAGACACTTCAGGGGCCTGGGCATGAGTGAATTGTTCAGTGGAGCAACGCATGTCCTGCTGCAAATGAAGACCAAAATCCATCCCCCAGGCTGAATTATTAACAACACACAAGCCCAAGAATCCCACTGTCCACAAGAGAGCAGAGGGGGTGGAACAAAGACCAGAGAGGAGTGGGGAAGAGTAATGGAGGTTAAAGGAGGAAAAAGGGTGAAGCGAATACAAGGCTGGCTGGCTTGATACTTCAGAGGAGCACATGGGGACCCACACTTACTGGAAAGGTCAGCCGACCACTGGAATGCCCAACATGTCCTCAGACTCAGCAGAACAACCTGCTGGCACATAATACTTAAGCAGGAAGTTCAGGTATCTGAACTGGAGTGTACTCAAGTATTTATTTTTACTTTACTCACTACATTTTACACAAATATCTGAACTTTCTGCTCCTTACACTTTCAAAACAGGTTCGTTACTTTAGGTTTAATACGTTTGAGGAGAACTGTAATTTCCCATCAAACCAGTTTGAGCCTAACTGGAAGGAACAATGACACATAACGTCCTCTAAACCGAACAACAATATCAGTCATTTGTTCCAAAACGACCCATGTGAGCTTTTCCAAAATAAGCCCTCCCACATGTGGCTTCGTCTGTCATGTCGGTCATGTCAGTGTGTAAGGTGGCTGTAGCTCAGGAGGTAGAGCAGGTCACCTACAGTAATAATCAGAAGGTTGGTGGTTCAAGCCCTGGCAGCTCCAGTCTTCGTGCCGAAGTATCCTTGGGCAAAATACTGAAGCGCTTGAATGAACGGGTGCAAATGAGGCATGTTGTAAAAAGCACTGAGTGTTCAATTACAGTAGAAAAGCACTTTATAAGAACCAGTCTACTTACATAATGTTTAAGCTTTTCCTCTGGCATCTAATGCCATTTAGTCCCAATTTTTTAAAAATCTGAGAACATCCATATTTAAGTATTTCTTCAGGATTTTGTGTACAACCACAAGAAGCCTCTTAATTCTAGTTTCAAATGTAGGTACTGGTCGTAAAACACACCTGCAGAAACAACCTATGAGGTTGTTTTTCTAGAGGAGGACAGGCTCCACATAAAAGCCAATCCTATTGGTGTATTCATCACCAGGGCTCATCGCACACATGAAAGAGGCAAAACCATATAATTTATGTATCATTTACAGCGCTGTGCTCAGGGGTTAACGTGGGCCGGAACGAGTGCAGATGTCCGTAAGTTGAGGTCACGCTACTTCAGCTTCTAGCTAGCGCTGCTGAAGAGGGGCGAGCATAAATAGAGTAATGTGTTGTGGCAGGTAATTTCAAATGAAACATTTCTAACAGCTCAACAAATATCGGCTAACACACAAACACTGTGCTGTGTGCGGTTTGTCACACAGTGCGTCTGCCAGCTAAATGTACAGCTGCTGTGTTTCCGGGGAGAGAAAAGAATGAGAAAGATGTGAGAAAGAAACAGGACGGGAGGAGAAGAAGAAGAAGACAGGTTATATTTACATGTAAGGGTGATATTTAAAAAACTGGAAATTTAAAGCTTACATGCCATTATATTTAAATCAGATATTCATTCTGTATATGATGTGAAATTGTTTTTTCATATTGTGAAACATCATGGAAAAGAAACTGAGGTGTACTAACTGTGTGTTATTCAAAGGTATCATGAAAATATTCAACAGTTTATAAATAAACAGGTTAGTTTGCTGTGGCGAATTTCTAGTAAAGCTCTTTGTTGGACTGGTGCACATGGCTGAGGTGTTCATGGTCAGAGTTTGGTTACATCCAATGTAGCAAAGATGACTTTGAAATTCAGCTGATGATGATTAGATTCATTCACTGAATTCACCCTTTGTACCAACTGTATACTGTCCAGTATATAGAGTATAAATTATTATTATTAATCTCTGGCTCTCTCCCCTCAGCCCCAACCGGTCACAGCAGATGACTGCCCCTCCCTGAGCCTGGTTCTGCTGTTCAAAGGGAGTTTTTCCTTCCCACTGTCACCAAGTGCTGCTCATAGGGGGTCGTTTTGACTGTTGGGTTTTCTCTGAATTATTGTAGGATCTTTAGCTTACAATACAAAAGGTCCTTGAGGCCACTGTTGTGCGTTTAATGCTAAGCACAGAGAACCAGAAAGTGAGCATCGGCATAGCTGTTTAATGAACGCTGCAACACGGCAAAAACCAATACAACAACGGGGCTGCAGTTTCTTAAGTACGCCTTTTTCAGATACCCCCAAGCCACCACAGGGTGGCACAGTTTACCCCATAACAGCCACTGTTTGTTGTGATTTGGCGCTATATAAAGGAAATTGAATTGAGTTGAATTACTTTATAACACAGAAGCCCTCCAGAGTTATGCAGCCATTTTCACTATGAATGTACTTGCCCAAAATACTATACTATACTCTCTCCTCTACATAAAATGCAGGCCTTCCCATTGGGTCTATGGGCTTTACCTCATATCTCAGCTGAAGCGCTTAATGAAATGTGCTGATGTCACTCTGCATCCACCACCTGTGAATCATGATCCTTTAAATGGTCAGGCAATACAACACGAGTGAACCTAAAAGATGAAATATTAAAATAAAGATCTCCTCATATTCTTCTGAGATGCCGCAAAGGCATAAAAATAAAACCCATCAACTGTGATAAACTCTGCTGGGAATGAACGAATCCTTGTGCAAGTAAAATGTGGCTATTATTTTCATTATGGATGCATTTAGTGTAATAAACTCTCCTTTCATTTTTGAAGCCCCTTTTTTTTTTTTTACAACCAAAATAATTCACGGAAACCCAGAACAGCAAAATAGTTGAGCTGATTTAATGAAAAATCTTTACGTTATTAGAAACTCTCGTGTCTGTTAGGATTCTGCAGAAACAACGATCTGCTGTCAGTAATCCTGTTGGTCGGCAGTCAGGCTGTTGACTGGCTTTGATCTTCAGAGTAACGTTCAGAATTCGTTAAACGAGGGATAAACTCGGGTTAAAATTGAGCCAATTTACTGATAGCAGAAAACTGGGGGTTCAAAGCGAGCTACTGTAATAAAATCAACTGAAGTAGAAATACAAATATTTACTTTGGCATTACTTTTCACTTCAGATACTGATCCTCATTATAGCGCAGACATTATGTTTGATAAAAACACAATGATGCTTCTTGCTTCCCGTCGCCCGTCTTCTTCGTCCTCTGAATGTATTTCTGCTGTCTGCAGACAGTGGACTCAACAAATACACACTTAAGTGATTCCTTTTGCAATTAAAGGAGGTACCTTTTTCTTCTTCTTCTATATCGCGCCATAAACAGTCTGCCTATCTCGTGTTGTTTTGGAAATATGCTCCCACAATGGGAGAGGCACTAAGAGAACACTTAAGGTGGCCACTTTTCCAGGCAGCACAGTGGGGACACAACAAAGGCGGCTGTGGGAGTCAATAAAGAGGCCAGGAATAGCAGGGGGATATCTGAGAGAAGTAAACAACCCTGAAGAGAATAAAAAATGAAAAGAGGCTGCTTTTTTTTCTCCATTCCTTTTGGTTTGGCTTCTCTTTGGTTCAGCCAGTGGGATACGACAAAAATACAAACATTTGTGTATACGGCACACCGATCCCTGAAGTGACCCGGCATTTGCAATGACAATGACACAATGACAAATATTCCTGTTGTTTATACTGTATTTTAAAAACATTTTGAGAGACCTCTCAAATTTTTACTTACAATATGGATTTGTGTTTTTTTTTTTTTTTAAGTTATTTCCACTGATGAGCTGATATCTCAGATTTTTGACTTGTAAGAGAAAGGAGCATGTATGTATGGATGATGTATGTATGGAAGTAGAAGAGTGGAAAAAGCATGCTGGGCTGTGAAACAAGTGAAAGGCTAGCACAGTCAGGTCTTCACTTTACTGGACAACTTTCAGTCACTAGACAATAAATTGGCTAAGACTGAGGACACGTGCTTGACTTCAGATTTGTGAAACTCAATCTATTCAGTTTTTGACAAATGCCGCACTCTAAACTTATCACTGCGTACTCTCCTTCTGTTAACTCGCCACGCTTACGCAGCAGCTCTAACTTATCTGCTTCACTTGTTCCAAACTGCTTCTTATAACACCCAAGCTGCTCATTTAGTTTTGTTACAAGTCACAAGAATAAATGCTTTCTACTGATGTCTGTCGTCATTTCGAACCAGTGCAACGAGAGCCCGAAGTTTGGCAAAAACTGGACAAACTCCCCATGAAAGTATCCCCTCGAATGTCACCTAACCTTTGTCTGCCTGCTGCTCACTATTGCTTCATAAATGTCCTATATTAATTTTCTAATGCTCTAGCTATTTTGTGTCTTGCTTGTGTAAAACCTGATGGTTTTGCATGTTTTTAAATGGAACTTTGTTGGTGTGTTGAAATGTTTTCAGATGTGTGCTGTTGTGCTTCCTGTAAAGAGTAAAAGTAGAACTGCTGGTTTGCACTGAGATTATGATTTTATGTTTTTTTTTCACCTCTGTGTTCAGCAGAGTTCACAGACAGTATCAAAGATAGCTGTAGCTGCCACGATTTCATGCGCTGCGTTTGGATTTGGAAGCTTCAACGTTAGCCTTTGCATTTGGAGCAAATGTTACCTTATATGGATGAGAGGGTGGCATGCTAACATGCTAATTTATCAGTTAATGTGAGTTAGCTTGGTTAGCAAGCTGCATTCATAAACAGCACAAATGCAACTAACAGACATACATCAGCTAGTGAATGCTAAGAAAATTAGAATTTCATTCACCAAAACTGAAGGACAAACTTCTTTGTACCACACAGGAAGCCATAATATTAGTCAGAAAATCTATTAAAAATGCTCCAAAAGTTAACAATAACACGCAGTAACTGTAGCAACCTAGCAGATGCTACAGTTGCCTGTGTAAGGAAACCTGTCAGTCAACATGGCCACACCCTTAACTCAATTATGCAGGCAGAGGTTTCATCGGTCCAGTAGCCTTACTGTGTGCACGCCCTGGTGGGATGCATACTCCTGCTCTGATATCCAGACAGACCAACAGACCACTTCACACTTGTCACATAGGAAATCATATATATCAGGAAAGCATGAGGCAAACTGACTTGAGTTTAGACACGTGTTTTTATGGCTTCAGTAAGCCTGACATTGGTGATTCTGGATAAACTGGCTGTACTTAATTTTGGGTCTTCCAGACCAAAAGTATTTCTTATAATAAGATCTTATTTTCTGTGGACCAATCAGGTAATGTCATTGGTAGGAAATTCTTCACAGTGTTGCGTAGTATAATTAAAAAAGAATTGTTACTAATAAAAAATGCAATAAATACGTGTATAAAACCTCTCACTAGCCAACATTTTCCACTATCAGCAGTATTTTTAGCTCATGTTAAAATTTCGTAATGAGCTAGTTCACACATTTTTATCCTGCCTGACTGTCCACTGGCATTTTACATGAGGATAATGAGGTGCAGAAATATACAGTAGATGGACATTACACCGACACTGGGCACTTGTTCTGTCTGAGTTACGAGTGCCACTAATCTGGCTTAATGATAGGACACATGTTGGGGAGTAAGAGGGATGCAGATGGTGAGAGGCAAGCAGAGAGGCATCATTTACATGTATACACCGTCTCACTAATTACATTATAGTACAACTTGTCAAGTATGCCATAATGATGGATAACTGTTTTCTCCTTGTTAACACCTTGAGTCAAAATGTTTGTGAAGTGTATGTCTGTATTTACTTGATCATAAAGAACTATTGCTGTAACATATATTAGTGCATTTTGTTTATCTAATGTTTAAAATGCATCATCCTATGCTGTCATTTATAACACAAAAAAACCCATCGATCTTGGTCCACTGCTGTTGTTTTTTCAATTACAAAAAGACTTTAGGGGAAAAAAATAATAATAAAAACCCGTCTCAGTCTCTTCCCTGTGAATTACTTTGTTTCTATTACTCTCCTGCTCTCTCCTTGATATGGGAAAAGCACGCCGAAGGAGCATCGCTTGTTGTCATGCCATCCTACTTGGTAACAAAGCGTTGGCTTGAATGGGCTGACAGGTCATGAAAATTTCATCAGCATGAGAAATGTCTGTTTTCCCCTCAACTTTCTGTTTACTGTTATCAATAATTTGTGAACAACAAACAGCAGATGTCTCACCCCCTCTAACAAAAGCTCTGTACTTGTCTGCGTGTGCATGTGTGTGTGTTTGTGTGCATGTGTATTCATAAAACAGATGTTCCCTACTGCTGGAAGCAGACTAAGATGGACTTTGAACACTGGAGCTAATTGTGAATTAATCAATCTATTACCACAGAGATGGAAGGCAAAAAGAAAACAGTGCCAGTACCAACTAGAGGCATCCTGTTGCTAACATTTCAAAGATAGCACTAGTAAGTGAATTATGGACAGATGTGCATCTGAAGCCTAGACTTTTTTCCACATATACTGGGGCAGAATTTCTGAATAAAACAAATTGGGGAAAGTTCTTAGTGTCTTAATTTTGTGAAAGTATATTTTAAAATCCGACTAGTAACCATAAACGACCAAAGCTGAGGCCAGTGAAACTTTAAAATTAATGGTAACCCCTAAAAAGTGTTTGCGGTTTGTGACAATGAATGAATGTACTCACAGGGCTGAGCTGTCGTCAGTGCCGGAGGGACTGTCGCTCTCCAGTAGGGGCACTGTTGAACACTTCACAGAAAGCACACAGGAAAGTTCTGTAGAAGAAGAAAGAAGCCAAAGTCCAAAGTGAAACGTGATGCTTCTTTGTTAGAAGGTTTTACAGTCAAGGTTCATCAGTTTAGTAAATCATGTGCAATAATTTGGCCTGCATGGATTTTCTTTTGATTGGTTTGTTTTGCAAGAGATCAGCAGAGTAATTATTATTTTTATAGGGACAAAACGGTGCAGCGCCTCACTGTCAGGTCAAATGCAGCGCAGCATTTTAAGTGATGGTTTTGATGATGGTGGCACAGAAGTAATTTGTACATCTGAGCATCAGACTGATAAAACCAGCTCAAGACAAAAGTCAGGATGCTATGCAAACATCCAAAGAGGAGTTGTGTCCCATGAAGGAACGCTAGATACATCACAACCCCAAAAATCCTAAAAAAAAAAAAAAAAAAAAAAAAAAAAAAAAAAAAGTGCAATTTTCCCCATTGTGGGATCAATAAAGTATCATCATCATCATCAAAGGTTTTGTTGTGATATTTTATGTAAATAGTGTGAATCTCTGTAGTATATTTTTTTAGGAAGCCTTTGATTTTAATTGATTTTTAGTTTTATTGTAAAGCACTCTGATGTTAAATGTGCTACATAAATAAAATGTATTTGCTATTTGTATAAGGGATAAAATAAACAGAACTGTGTGAAATTCGTTTCAGAAGATGGCATTAAGCACAGTAGGCTCAGTGTGAGCTGTAAAACAAACTTCCCCTTACGGTACATGAATGATTAGTATTAGTGACGCGCTACTGAAAGTAGGATTGTTTTGTATTCCCGTTCAGCGCGGAGGTGGGCGGAGACTGTCCGTTTCTCTCTTTCCCCGAGTCCCCTCCTCGGAAGTAGACGTATCTGTCTATATTCCGTTCTTTTATTTTTATATATTTTATATACAACCCCCTTTTATCCAGAGCCAAAATGGACGACTAAAGTGAAGTGCGGGTACCGGTTTTCACCCCTTTTCTCTCGTTCTTGAACCGAGTGGACCGGATGAAACCCAACTGTGGTCTTCTCCGCTTCGCAGGGGAGGTAAGGCTTCGGGCTCCGACTACTTACTGGGTCTGATTCAGCCATTTAAACGTCCCTGCTGTGTTGTTAATGCAGTCGGGGGGGGGGCTCTTAGACACACTACAGCTCTTTTTATTTCTTAGCCGTAGAGAGTAGTGAAAAACGTTTTCAACATTTGTGTTTTAAAATAAGAGCAGATTTATATGCAATAGCCGGTTACGTCAGCTAGCTAAGAGCTAGCTACGTCAGATTAGCTTAGCTCCAGAAGATAGCCGGGTTCGTGAGAATAATAACAAGGAAATGCTCGGTAATACACCTGCTCCCGAAGGCTCGGTGCTTCCCTGAGTAAAAGGGGCTTCCCACCTGGGGTTCACGGTAGTTTCCTGGCGAAAGGAGAAGTTTAATTTCAGTTTGTCACTGATTAGAAGGAAGCCAGATATAGCGGTAAAATTGCAGGAACAATTTGCATTTTTTAGAAAAAACTGCTGAAATTACAGGAAAAAATTTGAATTGCAAGAAATTCTCTTTGAATTATCCATAGACATCACCAGCAATATCATTTATACAATCCTTCCTGTGACATTAATATATTTTTAACTATTGTGTATTCATAATAGATTGTTATGACCATTAATCTTATTTGTTAGTTAACCGTTCTGTCTGTAAAACAGTACTAAATAGTGAAAAATGTCTATGAAAGTATCCCAGAAATCAAGCGTCCATCTTCACAGCTGACATCTTTACACCTCTGACCAAGGCCTGACCAACATTCAAAAAATAAATATTCAAATCTGAATCCATTAAAACACATTTATAAAGACAATTTAGGACAGCTGCAGGGAACAAGAAACCTATTTATAAAGACATAAGTGACGTAAGACAAACGTGGCGTATAATCATCAGCTCTGCAGGGTTCATTTAGTCAGTCTTGAAGGCACCCTCATTTTTAGTGTTTATATGAGTATAAAAACATGTGTGCTTCATGGTAGCGATGGTCTGATTTTCTGCCTCTCCGTCCGTACAGGTAGCTGTATCCAGTGGGGAGGTAGGCTCAGCCCAGGGAGGACACGATGAAGTTCGCCGAACCCTGGGGACGCCAGAGGCTGTCTTTTCTTTTGGAAAAGGCCGCCTCTAGGGAAGCCAAGATGTGGAAGGTCTACGTGCCAAAGAAGCCTTCCTCACAGGTGAGACGTTACCTCGGAGCACCTTTGTTTAATGAACTGACGCATTCACAGACAAAACATAGTTTTCTATGTAAGGATCACAAAATAATAATAATGATTTGACATGAAAACACAGGTGTGGGAACTCCACCAGAGCTGCTG
Source organism: Australoheros scitulus (assembly GCA_015108615.1). Taxonomy (NCBI): domain Eukaryota; kingdom Metazoa; phylum Chordata; class Actinopteri; order Cichliformes; family Cichlidae; genus Australoheros; species Australoheros scitulus. The sequence goes on along the minus strand of VUQM01095406.1, from coordinate 9,392 downwards.
CTGTTGGCAGTCGAAGCAGAATGATTAGGGTTATTGTTGGCGTGTCCCACTGTTCTTAGCTCGGGCTTCATGAATAGAGATGTGTGGGATTAGTCAGCTAGACATTTAAATACTGGTAAGAAATACTAGTTGGTTAAGCTGATAATTCACATGAACTTTTAGCTCACGTGGTTTGCTTGTACATACACTGACCTCCTGAAACTTTTGTCATGCTTAACGTGAGCATTCGGAATATTAACAGCATATAAATGGCAGAAAATGAGGGGAAGCAGAATCGGTCCACGTAAAGTACAATAAATGCAACATAGCACGGGAAAAGCTGGCTATACGAGCGGGTTTTCCCCCTCACGGCCGAGCAGTTTGATGGATGAGCATTCAGGGCAAAATAGTGCTGTTTATTTGGAGGTTATGCATCAGAAACTGTTCAATAAACTACATTTTTCTGACATAGTTATGATATATTAGCAGGCAGTGAAGCTAAGATAACATGGGAAGTACTGAAAGCTTGGTTGTTTGGGTCATTGCGTGGCTGTTTTTGTGTATGCTGGGATTTTTTTCCCATGCTGTGCTCCCACCATGGAGAAAGAGGACTCTGTGAGTGAGTGAGTGAGTGAGTGAGTGAGTGAGTGGGGCTCACAGATATAGAGGGAGAGTCGACGGCTGCGAGTGAGCAGCTGAGGGAGGAAGTGTTTCCATAAATCCGTGAATACGAAGGCAAACATGTATAGCTAAAAGAAAAACAACCTCTTCTTAATAAGAGCGAACCCCTGAAAGCAGCGTGCAGCCTGAGCTTTGGGCCCACTGAGATTTCTTGTGCATACGCTGACCTCATTATTTTAATCTTTGGTCAGTTTTAAATGTGAACATCCACCATTGGAACAGGATAAATTCGGTTCTGTGCCTTTTTCTCTCTGTAACCCACATAATTACGAATACATTTATTAGTCCCACAATGGGGAAATTACAGTTAACAGAAGCACACTGTCTTTTATTCTGGGACCTCCTGATTTACAAATGCAGTGTGAAATGACACCATTTCCCTACATGCAGCAGGAGAACTCTGTGAGTGGGGCTTGCAGATAGAAAGGGAACTGTTGAAGGCTGCAGGCAAATAAAAAGGGAAGCTTAGTGGGAACAAATCTATGTATGCATAGATGTGTTTTTATGAGTATAAAAACCTTGGTGTTGTCTACTGAGCTTTACTGCCACAGAGCCTCAGCCTTCACCGACCACCATGTGTAATCCTTTTGCACAAGCTTGGGTTTCCGTCTACAGCCTGAAACACAGAGCCAAGCATTTAAATAAAGTGAGTATAGGACTGACTCAGGGGTCGGCACTAAAAGGTTTTAAATATCAGTGCAAATTCTCAGAGACAGCAAAACTGGCTTAATTTCTGTTGATTAACTAATAATCGTCATTCTTTTTGAATGAAGGCTAATCGCAGGCTGTTCCCACACCTTAGACAGACACCATGTAATCACAGAGCAGTAGGGCTAAAGAAACATGACGGTGAGTCACTGAACAGTCACCGCGCTCAGCTGGTCTCGCCCCGTTTACAGGGAACGTCTCGACGCGTCGTTATTTGACGTCACAGAGGTGTCGTTTCATCATACCCTAGGGTACGGGCGCGTCCTCACATGATGTCACTTACCTGTGAAATTCCTTCATTTACGTTTTAATCAAAGACATTTTTACCAAACAAAAATCACCTGAGCGCTAACATAATTCTTTATATAAAGCCTGTTTTGGTAATTAGGGTCATTTGCTCAAACATACTGCACTTTTTTGTTTATCAAATGGCCAGAAATCATAAAATACTTAGATTTCTGTAAGATAAGGTAACACAGATTAAGTACCTTTGCTTTACATGGTTATGTGTGTGTGTGTGGTTTCCCCCCCCAAAAAGGTGCATTTTTAAGCCAGGAATAACCCACCTACATGCCTTTTATAATATGAGCTGTTTTAGATTTAACCCCTCTGCATCTCTTTGAGATTGTTTATATGATGTATTTTATTGTATTTCCTTTCCTCTTTATATTGGTGTCAGCTCAGTGTTATTTAACTAAATATTAGTAACATATCTCCAGCACGTATTTCATATATTCATTATCTTGAAAGACATGTTATCAAGTTAGAAAACAGCATGAACCTCCTGGCTGGGTCGCCAGGTTCAGTGGACCTTTTTCCTCTGTGTCAGGTCACGACCCGGGTCAGCACTCCCTGCGTGACGCCGTGGTGGATTTTGTTTCCTTAGTAACATATTTTTCAGTGCAGCGATTGTCCTGCTGTGCGTCTCAGTCGTTTTTTTTCCAGCTGGTGGAGTTTGTCTGTTGTTGAAGGTGGCGTTCTCTCAGGTTTCACCCTGTTTGGTTAATAAAGAAGGTGATTGAGCCTTTTTGTCTGCTGGGCGCTGACACCAGTGTCCAAATACACCCAGAGAGCCATGCAGCAGTAGTCATAACATACATCACCTGCATCAGGTGACTCAGGTGTTTTTATGGTCCCATGGTTACATGCGCTGCAGCAGGTACACGTCGTGACCAGAAGTATTCGGATTAGAGCTGAATCACCTGTTAGCACATTAAAAAAAAAAATAGACTCGTGATGAATTAGCTGGAGTAACAGTTCAAGTATACAAAAATACAAAAACTTGGGACTAAACAGACACACAACAAACATGAAAAACAGGGAATGAAACAATAGCAAACAAACAAGGATAAACTAGAACGTTTCTGAGGAAGTTTTAAGTTCAAATTCACCTACTGCTGTGATCAGAATAAATAAAAACTTCATGGGAGCTAGCAGAGCCCATCAGAAGCTATCTGGAGATAGCAAGATGTTTTGGGAGCTGAAATGTAGTAGCTGGGGCTAGACAGCCGCTAACTGGGGCTATATTTAGGGAACACTGTTTATTTTGAATGGAGAAGAAGGTCAACAGAGGGTGTGTCAACCACTATGTCTGTGGAAAATAGAAACAGGTGCTGAAAAGTCTTTATTTAAAAATATATTGTGGGGATTTTATTTTGCAAGGTTAAACGAGAGCCTGGTTGCTAAGGCAACTTCTGCAATTTGGAGTGGGAGGGGCAGATCTCGTTTGTCTGGCATCCACAGGGCGAAACAGACGCAAACGAGGAACGGACATCGTGGAAAGTTTTATAGAAATAAAGCTCTTTCACAGTGACTGTAACTTCTGCTGTTTCTAATCTAATGTGTGGAGAAACGGTCGCAGGTTACAGACAGTAGAAATTGTGCATATAGAGGGAAACGTGTGGGCATGAAACAGTTTTATAGCTGTTTCATTTCCCAGCTTGTTTTTAAGATCAAAAGAGTGAACGATGCCATCTCCACTTTAAGAAAAAGTCCCTTTATTCGTCCCACGATGGGGAAATTCAATAAAGCAGTGGCAAAAGTATAATACAGAGCACAAGCAATAACTGAAATACAATAAGAATAAAAATAGAAAGTAAAATGATTAAAAAAAAATAAGAACAAATATGTACATAATGGTGGACAGAATCTATTATGTGACAGATTGTTACAAACCCATTTATTGCACTAAATAAATGCCTAACCTATTTAAAATGACCAGAGAATTCAGGATACAACAACAAAAATGTTAATGAAGTGGAAACTGCAACAGTAAAAGACAAATCCACAACTGCCTCAGTCATCCCATCATCCAATCAGAAGACCACTGAGATTATTCTGAGCATTTGCATTATGCAGGCTCACCAACATGTGAAGATGACACCCAGTTACAGTTAGTTTAATGTTCAATCCTACTGTGTCAATGTTTGCATTGTCACATGATCCTCCATCAGGTGATGTCTAGGAAAGCTCAGGGCTGTGGTGCATATTTGGAAACGCCTCAGATCTGCGGAAAATTCATCTCGAAACTAAAAGTAGACCTGGGCAGTTTTTCTGGGTCAGTGACCTGCTTATGTTTACCGATGAAGTCGTAACAATGAGGCATTTGTTTCTGAAACATAGAAATTAACCTTACTTAAAATAAAAAATAACAATTGTTAATGTTATCATTTGCAGTACTAAGCTGATCATACTGAGGCCAGGAACTGCAGTAAATGATGTAACAGGTAGTTATGATTATCAGTGCCTTTAGCCGAGTTTGCAGGCATGCAGTCTGGTGTTAGAGGTCAAGGAGGCAGTCGGTCTAATCAGGGTGTGAAACCAAGAGGAGTGCTCCAAACACTGCAGCCTCTGCAAGCAAGATGTCAACTCATTATTTATTCATTGACTTATTTTCATTCATATTTCTGATCAGAGTAAGTCCAGACTTGTTGGTGATTTTTTTTTTTTTTGTTGATAGCCCCTAGCATTGTTGGGCTAACAATCTTGTGTTGCTGTGTTGATGCTAGCTTTTTGGCACCTGTAGTTTTTGGTGTAAACGCGTTTCTAGATTGGAGAATTTGAGTTTCTAAACTTGACCAACATGCCCTGAGAGGGGAGGCACACTGAGATAATCAGAGGAAGCCTCGACCATCCCTCTGATAGCAATGATAAGGGACGGCACTGGAGGGAGTACTTAGGTGGTGTCTGGGTTACTTTCCTTTGTCTCTGGCTGAGTTTGTCTTCTGCATCCAGCCAGTGCAAACAGGCTGGAAGTAGGCCAGTTGTTTTTAGTTTGCACAGTTAGGAGCTAAGAGGCCAGATGGTGTCACGTTGCACCTTAATTGGCTAGTGGGGTCAGCTGTGCTTTGACCTTTGGCATCTCCTGCGAGTCCAGAGTTGCAACCTGTAAGCCACTTAGTTACTGAACCGGAGGTTTCAGCTCTTTGACGAATCCGAAAAGGAGATCGTTTGAAGTCTAAATCTTGTTATAACATTTTAACATGATGTCATAGAGGCTCGGAAGCCCCGCCCACCTGCTGGTTCAAACAGTTTGTTACAGACGGAGGACGTAAGAGAGACAAAGATTATTTTGAACTACTCTGATGGTCCAAGAATAACCCTTTAGGTTAGCATCAGTTCTGACACATAACTGATTGTTACATGTGGTTTCACAAACCTCTGCATGGTTGATATAACAGTGACAGCGTCTGGTAATTCAGAGCTAATAGCAGCTTTGGTGAATTCTAATTATCACCTTTCTTAAACCACTTTCACACACTAATGAACGTTCAACAAATGAACAGGTAGCTCCATAAAATTAAATATGACGACACAGAAATGGATCATTATAGTTCACCTAAGACAAGAGATGGAGACCTAAAAGTAAAAATCTGATTATATTAAACTACTAAAATCTGAATGTAGGGGCTAAAGAAGTGGCAATATAGCTCAGTATACTCAATGTAATGGCTTGCTAAATGTAATTTAATGTAGGTCAGATAACTTTAAAGTGGCTCAGTAAAAACATGTTTTACAGTTTACTATTGTACGCATTAATTTCTGCAGGAGCACAGGGTGCTTTAAGATCATAAAATTTCCTTTATTTTCTGTCTTGCTGCAGATTAAATTTCAGGATTATGCTCATTCTGCAGTAATTATATCATAAATACTAGATAATGATAATGCACGTCAAACCATTCAAAGCAACAAATTAAAAACCCAGCTGAGTTTCAAACCGAAAGCCTGTGCATGTCCTACAAACTGCTGTTATCTCAGGGTTACAAAGTCGCGAGCAGGGCGCGTCAGCTGGCCAATTCTTTCAGTTCTCAGATGCTCAACAAAAGGAATTCTTGGAATGCTTTCGGGCCCGATCTGCTTTCAGGTCTGGTTTGTCCCTTTAGTGGAAGTGTGTCTTCCTTAAATACCTGAAACCACATTCAGTCTAACCTTCCTACCTCATTCCAGAAATAGTTCAGTTTTGGCTGTAAACCTCAGTGTTTCTGTGGGCCTGTGTTGTATAAATAGAAATTGAAGACGACTGCTGATAGTAATTATTAAATTCAACCCTCAGCATTCAGAGCAGGAAATTCTCACGAGTACAAAGGAAGGTGAGCGATGATGTGGTTTGTTGTCTTTGTGGGGAACAAACCCTTCAGTAAAAATAATGTTTGTGTCGTGTTGTGCGCAGGATACAGACATCTCCCCGGCCCAGCGGGACGAGGCCGTGCGCTGGCTGACGGAGCTCCACGGCAGACTGCAGCTGTACCCGGAGACTCTGGTGTTAGCTGTCAGCATCCTGGACCGCTTCCTCGCTCCCATCAAGGTTTGTAAAGGACCAGCGGGTCTCCTGTAATCCTGCTGTTGGCATGTGAGGGTTTGCAGAGAGCAGCTTAAACCTCACTTCAGAAAACCCGACACTCATGTGAAAAAGTAAATGTAGAATGTAATAAAAGCCACAATAAATATACAGCAAGTAAATTTTTTAACCCTGGATTTTCAGCGCCATTAAGGTGCTTCACTTCTTGCCATCACCCTGGTTATGATCCAGATCAGGTTATGTTTGACATTAATAGTTGCAAAAGCATTGCCCAGCTGACCTATCATTTCTCTGGAAAATGTCGTCACCATTCTTGGAAGATCGCTCGTGGTTTTAGAGCCTGTCTAAAGCAGGGATTACCAAAGTTTTGATGAGTATCTGCCAGCAGACAGTTGAGGCCTGCAAAGGTAAAAAATAATTAAAACAAAATAATTCCCTGACCAGTAATTTAGCATTCGTTTCCCTTCAGAGTAAAACTTGTGCCTCGCTGCCGCAGCCAACCAGTTTAAAAAGGCTTTTATTTTGAAGGCAAACATTCTCTGTTTCTGGTGTGCTTCTCACAGTTTCACTCTCCACTATAACCAGTTTCACCTAAAAACAGCCAGAATACACACGTTTTTCCCTCACAACCAGTGGCTGCCAGGGCGTTGCCAGCCAAATTAAAAGAGTAATAAGATTTTTATTTATATAGCACATTTCATTGCATGCAAACTTAATGTGCTTAACATAAAATATAAAAATGTAAAAACCCATGTAAGTCTACCTTAATGCAATAAAAATGGTTCAGATGGAGGATAAGATAAAATTGTTGTTGTGTACCATAGAAACTGTAACTGAATACATGATTGAAATCCCAGTCTGACTATGAACAGTGATGAGTGTGACAGCATGCACAGCAGGCCTTCATGGCTTTAGATCAACTTTAATGCAGCTCTTTTCCAGTCAAAGAGCTTTAAAGCGCCTACACGTCGGTTCATTTTTGTCCTTATATTACACTGTACTATCACACACACACACTGCTGCTTTGGCTGCATATCCTAGGTATCTGGCCTCCGGCTGCATTTGCTGTGCAGTAATGTGACCCGAGTGGTATCACCTGTTGTTTAAAATAGAAGGGACGGGCCCCGTGTCGATGAGATCTTCCTGACGAATGACAGACATTTTTGTTTAGTTTCAGTTTTGTTCCAAAGAAATCTTCATTATAATTAAATGTTTGTCAGTCTGTCCATTATCGTGATACTGAATCTCAGATATGAGACGCAGCAGATAAGCATCGGACTCTGCCATCAGTCAAAGTCCTCTTATTCACAACAAAGTGAATACAAACCTTGATATCTGGACTGCCACTATCATGAAACACATAATCTTTTTATTCCTCAGCGGCCTCACGTTGCCCACGTTTCTCCATCATTCTGTACTGGGTTGTTAATTTGCCCCGATGAACCTGAAAATGTCTAATTTTATGTGTGGAAACTAAAATCTGCTGTTCAAGTGTAGCAGCACGAGAGAGAACGAAACAGACGCTACTGTAAATAGAAGTCCTCTGAATGAGGCCTCAGCCTGTTAGGAGGGGCTTAGCTCAGTTATCAGGAGATTCTTTATTGTTCTGTAAATTTCCTCCCTCGTAGCCGGCTGGCTGCGTTTGTACAGAAACAGGAAGCGTGAGCTCTGAATGTCATGTCAGCATCCCTCCACACAGACAGGAAGTTTCTCACTGAGAAAGAAAATGTTTTCATGTTGTGTTGTTGTCTTTGTGAGATGTTTTAGACCTTGGAAATGTGGACAGTTTGTGTCCTCACTTGCTGATACTGCTGAGACTGAGTCAGATACAGTAATCAGAGGGCCACACACTGAACATGACAGACGCACAACAAATGAAGTGCTGAGATATGTTCAAATCCATCATCGGCTTTCTGTTCGGACTTTTTACCCCTCGGCCTAAAAAGGCTGATGGGGTATTGTTTGTGGGCGGGCGGCCGATTTTCAACTCTGTGAACGCGATAGCTCAAGAATCATGTGACCGCAGATGTTCAAATTCACACCATAGATGCATCTACTAAAAGTCTCGGACGAGTTTGAATCTCAATGACCTTGACTTTAAGGTAAAAGTCGGAGGTCAAGTTTTCTGAAAATCTTGTGAACACGATAACTCGAAGAGGAGGTCACCTAGAAGGTGTACCCTGCCTCTCGCCCTGTGGCAGCTGGGATAGACTGCAGCACCACCGTGACCCTGAAAAGGATAAGTGGAAGAAAATATATGGATGGTGAATATACGTGACTGATTTATTGATCGATTGGGTTATCTGTTGTCAGGCCCGTCCAAAGTACCTGCGCTGCATCGCCATCGCCTGCTTCTTCCTGGCTGCCAAGACCTGTGAGGAGGATGAGGTAAACACACACACACGCGCACACACACACACTGAGATGGCAGGCAGTGCAGCGGACAGTTAAAGCTGACTGTGTGTGTGTTTCTCAGTGTGTGCCCTTGCTGAAGGAGCTCGCTGCCTCCAGCAGCTGCGGCTGTTCTCCCTCAGAGATCCTGAGGATGGAGAGGATCATCCTGGACAAACTGAACTGGGACCTGCACACCGCCACAGCGCTGGACTTCCTGCACATTGTACTTCTAATCACTCACACACACACACACACATACAGGGGTTGGACAATGAAACTGAAACACCTGGTTTTAGACCACAATCATTTATTAGTATGGTGTAGGGCCTCCTTTTGCGGCCAATACAGCGTCAGTTCGTCTTGGGAATGACATATACAAGTCCTGCACAGTGGTCAGAGGGATTTTAAGCCATTCTTCTTGCAGGATAGTGGCCAGGTCACGACGTGATGCTGGTGGAGGAAAACGTTTCCTGACTCGCTCCTCCAAAACACCTCAAAGTGGCTCAATAATATTTAGATCTGGTGACTGTGCAGGCCATGGGAGATGTTCAACTTCACTTTCATGTTCGTCAAACCAATCTTTCACCAGTCTTGCTGTGTGTATTGGTGCATTGTCATCCTGATACACGGCACCGCCTTCAGGATACAATGTTTGAACCATTGGATGCACATGGTCCTCCAGAATGGTTCGGTAGTCCTTGGCAGTGACGCGCCCATCTAGCACAAGTATTGGGCCAAGGGAATGCCATGATATGGCAGCCCAAACCATCACTGATCCACCCCCATGCTTCACTCTGGGCATGCAACAGTCTGGGTGGTACGCTTCTTTGGG
>VUQM01095400.1:0-10360 GCA_015108615.1 Australoheros scitulus | reverse complement strand
GGTTTAACGTTGGTTTTTGCATGTCACTGATTGGCTGCCTCGACTAACACATCCTGACTGCTGCTCCCTTAACAACGTGAACTTGTAGCCACAGAAATGATGTGTTCTGAATTTAAATGTGCATCAGTGAGTTTTTCTGGTTTTCCATTAAAGTTTAGTTTCCATTTTAATACTGAAGCATCAGGCAGAGCAGCAACATAGTTATGGAGGTAACAGGAAGTGCTTCTGCTGAGCCAGCATGCCTGCAGACGCTCCAGGTCTTCCAGGATTTTCCTACATTTTAAGACCATATCCACCCAATGGGGGTGCCAGTGGGAGTGGGGGTCAAAGTGCTGTTGTAGTAAAGTCAGTGAATAAGAGTGGGAAGTTTGACGGGTCCAGCTTGAACAGGATGGTGTGAATCTGAGCATCTTAGGTCACATCGTTCTTGAATGATCACATTCACAAGAGTTTCAGAAAACTTGACCTCTGACCTTTAGCTGAGGTCACGGTCAGTGAGATTTGAGCTCGTGTGAGATTTTTAGAAGCCGCATGTATGAATGAGGTGTGAATCTGAACCTCCTGGGTCAGAGCCGAGGCGGCGACAGACACTCCGCTGTCACCCTGTGCCACTTAAACCACTTTGGCAGCTCATCGCTGTTTATTGATATCAGCCTGAATAACGTGGTCCAGAGGCGGGCGAAGGAGGAAGCCATCAAACCTTGGTGTGGATTATAAAGTGTCGGACGGGACCGTGGGCTGGCAGCAGATCTCTGTTGTTAGAAGCTCTCTGGCTGAAGCTGAATCACTGAAATCAGATATGATGTGGTGATGCCACAGGTAGAGCTGTGGGTCTGCACCCTCAGTGCTGAGAGAAAGGCTGTTGGAGCAGCCGGGTTTGCTTCAAAGCCGGTTTTTGGTACATTGACACTTTTCAAAATAAAAGCCTTCTCTGTTGCTTCCTGCACTGAGCTGACTCCAGAGGGTTCAGATGGGAATCATCACGGCTCATCCTGTTGAAATAAGTTAGCGTTAGCATGACTGGAATTCTGAACACATAACCGCAATTAATGACTTCAATAACTGCCTGACTTCCTGTCTGCTCAACAATGAGTGAAGCTTTTCATGTTCACTAACATTTAACACGTGCAGGTAAGTTTCCAGCACAGATCTGAGACTTATTTCTGAAAATAATTTGGCTGTTAATAAACTGGAAACTAACTGTGTTCCCACTGTGAGCCGCTGATGACTGCGATCCCATCAGCACCAATCAGCACCAACACTAATCCCCTCCTACCGATGACAGAGCGAACAGGTACACTGCTCAGTCGAAGAACCTCGGGGACGTCGCTCTGCCCGTCAGGAAGCAGAAACCATCGTGAATCCATCTCACCTGCTGTGGTTCAAATCAAAGTGACCACAGACAGACGCACTGGAGAGGCAACAACACAACACCCCCAAAAAGGAATGAGTTAACAGGTGGCCCCCACTGCTCTCTCCTCTCTCCTGACTGGGTCTTCTCAGTCCTTTTTGCTCTGTCATTGCTGTAGAGTGAGATGGTACCGTTGGACAGGTAGTCCTGGAGAGATACCGGGAGACGGGCCATTACGTGCTGTGAGCCCAGCAGCAGCACCACTATCTGCTCTTTTGGGAGAGGAGGAAGAGGAGGAGCACCGCCAGAGCTCTAAAGATGACCTCCAGTGGCCTTCTCATTGGAATCAGACTCCATGAGGGCTCAGCGTCCTGTAGCAGGACCAGCAGGTTCACACTGAGCACGTGTGACAGATGTGAAAGTCTGACGATGCCGTGGTGAACGTTATGGTGCCTGAAACATCATCCATCATGACTGCTTTGGCAGTGGTTCAGTGATGGTAGGCGTATCTTCAGAGGGCACACAGACCTTCACGTGTTAGCTCATGCTGCTCTCACTGCTGTTACCTGGATGAAGTCACACCAGTGCAGCGGGCCCTGAGTTCCTCCTGGTGCTGCTTGGCCTCATGTGCCCTCACTTCCTGGACGATGAAGGCATCGATGCCATTGATACCACTGTTACCCCGACCTGAATCCAGCTGAGAGCCTCTGGGCTGTAACGTGTCGGTGCGGCCGCCTGCCTGCAGGGGTTGAAGGTCGTAGCTGAAATTTGGGTAACAACAAAAAGTGAAAACACAAAACACACAAGCTCAGAATTTCACATTATCACGTTAAAGAGAACAAAGCTCCGAGCCTTCGGTCAGTCAGCGCCTCGCAGTGTGAACGGGCTCTTAAAGCAAGCCGTCGTCCGGACCGCTTTTAATCAGGTGGTGCTTTGTCTCTCCTCGGCTGTCTGTGTGTGTGTCTGTCTGTGTGTGTCTGTCAGAAATCCCGCCGCTTTAAGACGAAGCGAGAGGGGGTGGACTACGGCAACCGTCCCATCAAACTGGCTGGAAAAGTCATCATCCAGGAGATCTCCTGCCTGCTGCCCGTCCACAAAACTCTGGGAGAGAGCTACATGTGAGAGCCGACACCGAAACACGACCTCCATCACAGCTGCAGCGACTCACAGGAAACTTTGAGTTCTCACGTGTTTTTCTGACATTTTATAAATCAGTTATTTCTGCTATTTGTTGAAAATTTCAGATTAACTAACAAGGAAACTATATTTAGAAGCCTTCACTGGAATTTTCTATCAAATTAAAGGATCAGAAGTGCATTTTTATCTTCGTATGTTCTGATATGGAGCATCCAAGTAGGTCCGCTACCAAAGAAACAGCAGCTATGAAACCTGCAGCCTCAGAGTGTTTCTGCAGGAAACATCAAATCAGAGCTGCTGTTCTTCAGTTTCCCTGACGGCGTCTTCCTGAAGGGATTAATAAAGTTTTATCTAATCTAATCTAATCTAATCCAGGAGCACTAGACTAAACAGACTTCCTCTTTAACCCCAGAGTTTGTCTTCTTGCTTGCAGCTGCCAACTAAAAGTGCACTGGTCCAGATTTTCTCCTTGGACTCCACCAGGCTCCAACCGTACCAACATTAATTCATGCCCCCGAACCACAGACTGTAAATAAAAGATGGATTTAGCCACTGTGGCCTCACCGGGTGGTTGCTGAACTTCACCCGTGGAAGTCTTGAGATGACTGTTGCAGCGTGACATAAATAAGACGTAATGATGTCATTCACATTTGTGTTTCCTGCTGATCGTTCTGGTTTCTTTTCTCTGCAGTCTGAACATGAACGACATCCAGGAAACGTGTCAGAAGAACGCAGCGGCGGCGCTCGCCGTCGGACGCAGAGACGTGGCGAAGGTCACCGCTTCCATTCTTTTTACATTTAACTTACATTTAAGACGGATTTTTAAGACTTTAATTTGTGCACTGAAGTAAAAAGTATGCAAAGTGTGGAGTCAGGAAGTCAGCCAAAAAACTCGCCTCTTAATCCCGCCTCTGCGTGCAGGTTTGGGCCCTTGCGTCTGCAGCCACCAGTCAGGACCTGAGTCCAGACTCGGACCCGGACACGGAGACCCCCTGGGCCAGACACCCGTTTGGACGCCACCTGCTGGAGACTCTGTGAGTTATTGAGAGCATGCTGCGGCCCCCGATGGCCACACCTGTGCTGTGCTGTCTTATTATTGTCGCTGCAGCCACGCACATGTTCAGCTTTCTGCTTCAGTCTCCGAGCGGCTTTTCAGAGGAGAAAAAGCCGATAAATGAATACTTACAACCCGATTCTGTGTGTTTCAGTCTGGATCACTACAGTCAGATAAGTGATGTTCAGACTCTGGCCATGCTGTGCAGCGTATTCAGAGCTCAGGCTCCGCCTCCAGACTGCTACGGCCTGTATGGGCACCACACGTCACGCTCCTCCATGTTCCCCCCGCACCACGCTCGATATGTAAGTCAGATTAAAGGCTGCTTTTTGCACAGAAATGGAAAGACAGCAGAGCTGACCTGTGACCTATTTAAAACTAGAGACTGTATATAAAAGATGGACAAAGCTACTGTGACGTCACTTGTTGGTTTGGGAAAACCCGTTTCATATGTGGAGCCAGGGGGTTGAAAGCTAACCTGTCAGCTGCATCCACAGACCTGCTAATCAGGAACATCAGAGACATGGAGACAATTCCTGAATTTCAATCCGTGGGAAAATTCTGCAACAGCAAAAATAGCGGTAGATGTTTAACTTCCAGGGAAATGAAGTTGTTAACCTTGTTTTGGGACAAAGTCATCGAACCTTTTAAGCACTTTTAAGTACTCCTGTAGGTACAGTTTTGTCCTGTAACCACTGAAATTTGGGCTAATTTTGATCATGCTTCAAATAAGCACCCAAATAAGAGAGCTGAGGTGTTACCAAGATGGCAGCCAAGTGGTGAGACTTTAGTTTAAGAGACTAACTCTGTTAGGCTCACTCAGCAAACTGGAGCTCCGCCTTCTCTAAGTCCAGTGAAGCCATATCATTGGTCATAGAACTGCATTAAAAATGCTCCGACAGCACAAACACGGTCCAGTTCAGTGCAGTCCTGCTTCTTCGTCTCAGTGCTGCTGTGTGGATCCAGAGAACTCCACGAGGGGGTTCAGGATGTTTCTGATGTAACGTGTGTGTTTGTGTCTCAGCCCAGCTACACGTCCAGCTCCGTCACCTCGGGCTCCTGCTCCAGCACCTCTGACTCCATCACTACAACCACCTGGAACCCAGGTGAGCCTCTGCAGCACCTCACGCTGGCCCCCTCTGCAGATGTTTGAATTACTCTCCTCCCACAGTTTAGATTTTTTTAAACTTCCAGGTCGAGACTCTGAGCACGCCAACCCGTGGGGCGAATCCTCTCCCGACGACTACCGCTATGCTAACCAGGGCTACACGGATCCACGGGAGCGAGAACGAGAGCAGCACGACATGAACAAGAGGTGATTTAGCTCCGCCTCCAGGTGGGACCGAACATGTCCGTATCCAGATGTCACTCTGAAGCCAGTCTGACATCACTTCCTCTCCCTGTGCAGGCTGCTGGACCCGGCCAACACGCTGCAGTTTGACGACTTTAAGAAGTGTTACGGTGAAATCTTGTACCGCTGGGGTCTGAGAGACAAGAGAGCCGAGGTGCTCAAATTCGCCTCCTGCCCGCCCGAACCTCACAAAGGCATCGGTATGTTTTTGTGGTCGCCGATGTGTTCGAATGAGACGTGATAAAGCTGCATCCTCTTGTCTTACAGTGCCTTAGGCTGACCTCGTGCCCCTTTGTTCGTTTCACTTCCTGTTTGTCTTTTACCATCTGGGCTGTTTGAATAGTCAAAAAAAATCATTCCTCCTTCTCCTAATCACTCTTCCTTGGCCTTCGTGGAAAATATCCTGAGCTGAAGGAACGATGTGATTCTCGAGGACTGTAACTGTAATGTTGCTGCTCGGATACTGAACTGCTTAAACTCCCGTTCAGCTTTTCCAGGACGTCTCTCTGACATCCGGCTTCTCTTATTCCGACACCGGCCTCATGAAGGTGGTTATCGCCTCGATAAGTGAACCACGGTTCATCCAGCTACAGGCACATTCACAAAGGCGGAGGTTGCAGCATCTGACCAATCAGACGCGTGGACAGGTTTCTGTCTGCAAAGTAAAGCTATGATATTAGAAGAATATGAAGAGATTAAACACATGAAAGTAACACAGCTGTGAGTGCGGCTCAGTATGAAAGCTGAGCGCATGTGAGCTTTCTCAACTCAGCTTTATTTCTAAAGCCTTTTAAAATCAAATGCAGTTGGCCAAAGTGCTGTACACAAGATAAGGAAACAATCAATAAATGAATAAAAACCACAGCTAAGCAAATAAACAAAGAAAACCAACATCTCAAACTGAGTTAAAAGCCAACAAGAAAAAATGTGTTTTAAGAGAGGATTTAAAAGCAGAGAGTGAGTCGGCCTGCCTGATGTGCGAGGGAAGATCGTTCCACAGTTTTGGGGCAGCGACCTCTGGACTTCCTCTTTGTCTTTGGGACAGCCAGCAGTGCCAGATCAGCTGACCTGAGTGAGCGTGAAGGAACGAACAGGTGGAGCAGATCAGACAGATATGACGGGGCAATAAAAGGATTTTAAAATCAATCCTAAAACGAACCACACCCTTAATGCCCACTTTTCCGGTCGAGACAGGAGGATCTGCTGGTCCCCAGTATCGAAGGCCGCTGTTAGGTCCAACAAAATCAAAGCAACACAATGACCAGCATCTGTGGCTAAGAATGTCATTAAAAACCCGCAACAGTGCCGACTCAGTACTGTGGCTGCATCTAAAACCAGACTGGAAGTCCTCCAGGGTGTCATGCTTATCTAAAAATGAACTGAGCTGGAGGTAAACAATCTTCTCTAGAATTTTTGAAATAAAAGGGAGTTTAGAAATTAGCCTGAAATTGGAAAGTTGAGAGGAGTCTAGGCCAGTTTTTTTTAATGAATGGGGTCATCACTGCCTTCTTAAGACAAGCAGGGACTATACCATTTGCTAAGCTCCCATTGATAACACTGAGCATGTAAGGTGCCAAAGTGGGAAAAACCTCCTTGAAAAGGTGAGGTGTCACGGGATCATTTGGAGACCCAGCAGGCTTCATATGACCAATGATTTCCCTCAGAGACGACAGGCTCGAACTGCTCAAAAACAGTTGATTCAGGGCGGGATTAGTGTCCACACCTGCTGTAGATTTTTGTTGCCCGTTTGTATCTGCAGGAGTGTGTAACTGCGTGACTCCTGAATCACAGTGTGGGACTTGATTTGGAGGGTGACAGCTTTTGGACAGGTGTGTGTGGTCTTAACGACGCTCTCCTGATGTGGTCTCTCTGCAGAGTTCGGCGTGTTCTGCTGTCACTGCCGCAGTCAGGCTCGGGGGACTCAGTGCGCCGTCTGCAAGCGCCTCACCTTCCAGTGCGCCATCTGCCACGTGGCCGTCCGCGGCTCCTCCAACTTCTGCCTGAGCTGTGGCCACGGGGGACACACCAGTCACATGATGGACTGGTTCCGCCGGCAGGACGAGTGTCCGGCCGGCTGCGGCTGCCGTTGTCTGCTGCAGAGCACCTTCTGAGGGGACGATGAGCCGCGGGGACCGACAGACTTAAAACCTCCTCTGCGATCACGTGATCGCAGTCCAACACCTGCTCTGCCGGAGGCGACGTCGGTCACGGAGAGTTTATGAATCAATGTATGATTTATCAAGAAGAAAAAACTGATGTTTAACACTGTGTTTATATCTTTGTTTGCACATTTTAAAAATCTGAAGGGAAAATCAGTTTTTCTGCTGTCACAGGGAGAAAAGTGGCTGAATTCACAGCAGATGTTTTTGTTAATGACAGTCTGGGATTAAAGTGTGACCCAGCAGAGGCTCCAGAAACAGATGCGATCAGGCTGATTCAGAGCTTCTGTTTGTCATAGATGCATTAAATCTGAATCAGCCGCTGCTCCAGCGCCACCCTGAGGACGACATCTGCAATACAAAGCTCATAACAGGCTGTTCTTAATGACAGCCTGATGGCATCAAATCACTTTTACCAGAAAAGCTTTGAGTTACCACAGTTCAAAGTTCAGATGTGTGATCAGCTGTCAGTCAGAAACCAGAAATAATTCAGGTTTTAGTGAATCCATCAGTATTATTTTAATAATGAATAATAATGAAGGCTGGGAACCTGCAGGCCCACCTGAAAATGAGCAGCGGAAAACAATAAGATGTCCCCCAAAATATGAAGAAATCAGCTAAATATATAGGTAATATCCCAAAGAAATGAATCAAGATGTCCTACTGTGTCCACAAATATGAATATAATGTCCCAAACTTTTGGAATTAGATGTAACCCCCCCCCCCGGCTGATGGCACGTGTGAGCAGCCTGAGGCGCCGGTGCAGCGAGCTGTTCCCGGGACCGACACCTAACCTGGAACCTGGAGCGGGCCAAACACGCCCGTCACACTGTGTTCACCCGGTTACTGAGTGGACACCATTTTTCTATTTTCAGTAACAGTGACCTTGACCCCTGTGACCCCAAACACAATCCCAGCTTTGCCCTGGTCATAACCTCTGGACTCACGAAGTTCTCACAGTTCTCGAGTTACCGAGCGGACGATGGTCGCTGCCCGCAGCAGGTGACCTCATCATACGCCTGGTCTTTCAACAGTGTATAAAACGTGTCTGAACAATTACAATAATTTGGTTGTTATTAATTGTGGAAAGGAAACCAGAGCGCCACCTGGTGGCTGGAGGGTGCAGCGATCAGTGCTGTGGCTTCACCACAAGAAGGTTCTGAATTCAAAATCATGCAAACTGCACACAGGAAGGCCTCCGACTGGATTCTAACCCAGGACCTTCTTGCTGTGAGGTGGCAGTGCTCCGCTGTTCCCTCTTATTGCTGTTATTATGTAATAACACATTTATTGAGACAGTGTTTATTAAAGCCACAAAACACAACTCAGAAATATAAGCATTAAAACCAGAATTTCAATCAAATTTCAGGATCAATTGTAGAAAAAGTTCCTTCCCACCAGATTCAGCTGACCTCTGACCTCCTGGACAGGAAGTCATGAAAATGGTGGCGGCTGTGGTCGGTATCTGGGCGGCGATTTGAGGCGACAGATGACGCACTGAGTGATCAGCTCTGAGGTCAGCAGTCTGGATACTGGGAAGGGCTTTCCACACTCTTCACACTGCAAACACATGTGCGCGCGCACACAGGTGGAACAGGTGAGTGGCAGTTTTAAAGGAAGAATCCACTCAAACACCCTCACAGCTGTGGAGAGTTTAAACTGAGGATCTGTGACGGACTCAAACCTTCAGGATGTGAATTCCTGCTCCTTCAGTGCTCCTCTTCTTCAGGACCGCTGGGATTTCCTCCATGTTCTCCACATCCCACAACCGGACAGTCCCGTCCTGCAGACACAGACGGGGTGGAAATCATTGCTGCTGCAGCCTCACAGAGTTTCAACCTTCACAGGTGCCCCAAAGGAAGGACTGAAATGTTTTCCCAGCATTTTTGAGTCAAAGGGACGTTCACACGCCAAAACAAAGCTGAACAGGCAATAAAGATACAGACCAGAGTGCCCACCGATCCACCCTGTTATCCAGGTCCTTCAAGGATTTGTAGAACCTTTTTCAGGACCTAAAGCAGTTTGATCAATGTGATGTATCTATTACACAGAGCATGTGAACTCCAGGATTTTCCTCCATTTCACAGCTATAAGCTGCAGTCAGGAGTGTTCAAATGTGACTATTATTTAATTACTGACACAGACGGAATCAGAGACTGAAGATGAGGCCGGTGTCAGAGGAAGACCTTCAGCGGACGAGCAAGGGACCTCCACCCATCTCGGTCCCTTGCTCGCACCTGTCCTCTTTCTCCGTGTTGCTTTTGGTTTACCTGTCTTCATCTTCTCAGGTGGGGTCCGTTAGTCTTTGGTTATCCTCCCACATCATCAGCAGATGTCAACAACTCTTTTTTCATGTGAGATAATTATGCAGCCAGTTCTTCTAATGTTTGAACACTTGTTTGGCCAGAAGATGCTGCGTCTTTGTTGAAGACACCCACAGTGGAAGACCTTGGTTACTCTGACATCATCATCATCTTCTGCACGATCTGCTGAGGTTCCCAGATGGAAGCACGCGTGCTTCAGCCGGTCTCTGCTGAATATCCTTCTAAACTTGAAATGACGTCTCAGCAGCTTCTAGCGCCCAGTTCATCGCCACCAGTCAGACCTGTAGCTGGGAACTTTTTGTTGATTGGCTGACTCAGAAACAGCCATTCTGGCTCAGTCTGATTGTCACAGGTTGAAGTGAGCCGATACTGCATTCAAAGTTAACCCAGAATGCAACTTCTGAGGTTTTCTCCAGCAAATCATCAGAAAGCAGACCAGCATCCAGGATACCGAAACTGGTTCCTGTTCAACATCACAGACAACAAACTGATGCAGCTTAATGACACTATGATATTTTCACCATGCTGGCAGTCAGCCTTAGATTCAGAAGGTGACACTTGGTTTAAAGTAGATGTGGGTGCAGTTTCTAGCTTAATATGAGAATTTCATATGGACATCTGAAATATATATATACATAGACACACACACACATACATATATATATATATATATATATATATATGTATGTGTGTGTGTATATGTATATATGTGTATATATATACATATGTGTACATATGTATATATGTATATATGTATATATATATACATATACACATATGTATATATATATACATATATACATAGACACACACACATACATATATATATATGTGTGTGTGTCTATGTATATATATATATATATATATATATATGTATATATATATATATATATATATATATATATATATACATGTGTGTGTGTATATATATATATACACATATGTGTATATGTGTATATATATATACACATATGTGTATATGTG
>VUQM01095395.1:0-12192 GCA_015108615.1 Australoheros scitulus | reverse complement strand
AGTCAATAGTGCAATGTCCAGAGGACTTTCAGATGTTGAAACCATATGGCAGCCTCCTGGAAGCATGGCTGGCATTTATTAAGAAGTTATTGTTTCCTTAAACTGAATTACCCCATAATATATCTGGCTATAGTCAATAAAAACCCTATTTATTTGTTTTTGGCTAAACTGCCTTCATCTTGAAAAAAAAACCCTTTTTACATTTTAGTTCAGTACAGAGAAAAAAAATCCCATCTTTCCCCAAATACCGTGAGCATCATATAATTTCTATATAAAAAAATAATAAATAAAAATTACAACAATCTTAAGAGGTGACTTTATCTTTCAGCGGTGAGATGTATTAGAATATGGTGTTACTGTGAATTTTTCAAGTGAAATACAGCATTGTGCAAAAGTCTGAAGCCACCTCTCATTTCTTTACATTTTTTTCTTGGAAATGGGTGCAGTGTTTTATTAAAACACACAGAAACATATGTTGAAATACACACAAAAGAGTCTTTCTTAGGAAGCTTTCTTGTAATTTCTTTTAGTAGTCTTCAGGAATAGTTCTCCAGGCTTCTTGAAGGACATCCAAAGCTTTTCTTTGGATGTTGCTGCCTTTTGCTCCATTCTCTGTCAAGATGACCCCACACTGTTTCAATAATGTTGAGTTCCAGGCTCTGGTGAGGCCAATCTATGACTGATAGTGTTCCACTGTGTGTTTTTCTATTATGTGTTTGGGAACATTGCGGTCTTCTCCAGATGGTGTTACTGTGTTTATATTTCCATCAATTTTGATAAGATTCAAAACGCCACTGTTTGAAATGCAGACTCCAATGTGTTTTACAGATATATATATATATATAGACAGAGATAGAGATATTTTTTTTAAGGCAAGCCACTTCTTCTTTTGTCCTCCACTTGACCAGTTTCCTCACTTTTTTTAGGAATCATTGCACACCATGCTGAGATATGCCAAGTTTTCAGCCAATGGCTTTTGTGAATCACCTTGTTGGTGTAAAAATACAAATTTATGTCTGTCAAATTGTGTTATCTTTGGCATTTTTCATAAATTAAACTAAAGAAATTGGAACAACTGATGTGACCTCATGGTCCACTTTAAAGATTTATGTGTATGATTTGTTACCTCGTGTTACCTAGTATTTCCACAGGTTTATATATGTTTCTGTCTGACTTTTCAGGTTGTTCTGAATAGTTGATATTTTTTATTCCAAACGAAACTGAACTCTACATGTTTTTTTATTTTATTTTATTATTATTTGAACAGTTGAAAACGGTGGGCTGTAAAACCTGAATCTTTTAGAAACAGTGATGCTTTACTACATTGTGTGGGTCAAATATTTTAACAATAATGTTTCTCAATATATAATTGCAAATAATCTATGGATTTGATACAGCACATAGTAAACATCAACCTCAGAACCTGTAAGCCATACTCTTGCTAGTGTTAGATGTTGGCATGATGTATGTACAGTGTCCAAACTTTTGACTGGCACTGTAAATGCAGCCGCTTGTGAAAACCGTTCACAGTATTCTTGTTTCAGCATTTTGGATCAGTTTAAGGCTTTTCAGGGATCGTTTAGGGCAGCCTGGTAGTAATGAATTACAATAGTCCAGCCTAGAAGTAATAAATGCACAAATTTGTTTTTCAGCATCATTCTGAGAAAGGATGTTTCTAATTTTAGAAATATTCCGCAAATGCAAGAAAACAATCCTACATACTTGTTTAGAATGTGCATTAAAGGACATATCCTGGTCAAAAATGACTCCAAGATTCCTCCCAGTATTACTGGAGGCCAAGGCTTATACCAACCAGAGTAATTATCTGGTTAGACACCATGTTTCTAGGTTTGTAGGGACGAGTACAATAACTTCAGTTTTATCTGAATTTAGAAGCAGGAAATTAGAGGTCATCCAGGCCTTTAAGACATTCCTGCAGTTTAAATAATTGTTTTGTGTCATTTGGGTTCATGGTTAGATAAAGCTGTATATCATCTGCATAGCAGTGATGCAGATGAAAAAACAGCTGTGCTTTTAATTATTTTGCTGTCACAATCCCAGATTTTCATTCTCTAGGATGTTTTACTTGTAAATTCAAAATATGGGATTTTTTTTTCCTAACTTTGTTTATGCAGTATTATACACATCATACACCAGCTTCTGATGCTTTTGGAATGAAGCTATCTAAAACTGAATTTCTCATTGTAACCGTGTTTTGTGTTACCAGCTGTTAAAGTGCACAGAGCTTGCAGGGAGGGTTACCCTATCACTTTTAAATTTTATCTCATGCATTTAGTAGGTTTTGTTACCTCCGCCAAGGAGGTAATGTTTTCGGTCACGTTGGTCTGTCTGTCTGTCTGTTTGTCAGCAGGATTACTCCAAAAGTTATGAACGGATTTCAATGAAATTTTGTGGAGTGGTTGTAAATGACAAGAGGAAGAAGTGATTAAATTGATCTGGATCCAGGAATTTTTTTAAGGATTCTTCACTATTGCGGGATAGGGGGTTATTGTTGTCTGGGAAAGATGAAAGATTATTTCACAGTATTTAGCTACACGTATTACAGCGTCAGTGACCCTATGGCCTTGGCGGAGGTTTGCGCTCTCTGGGTGCTTCTAGTTGTATTTTGTAGTTATGTTTTCTTAGATGTCCTTTCAGTTTAGATCCTCAGTTTATTATTGTTTGGGTGTTCTGTTATTAATTAGTTGTATGTTATTAGGGTTTCCCTTCGTTCTGGTCTTTGCTGTGGTTGTTTTGTCCCAGTGTCTTGACCCTTCTCTGTGTTTAGTTCCCTTCCTGTTGTTTCCTTGTGTGTGTGGTGTTTAAAACTACGGGAGAGGGAACCTAGAGTTTAACTCTCCCTGTGTTTTCTCTTAGTGTCCCTCCCTTGTCTTGTCTGCCTTCTACGGAAGCCGAGAGCGGCCATGGTACGTTTAAACTTCTGATGGTTTTCTCGAGATAACGACTCGTTATCTCGAGAAAACGGTAATCGTTATCTCGAGAAAACAAACTTTGTTTTCTCGTGATAACGAGTTAATTTACCGATGGTTTTCTCGAGATCACGAGATGATTACCTTTTCTTTAATGGTCATGATCAGTTTCTCAGTGTTCTTAAAACCTTTTCTTCAAATGCCTGTCACACCAGTCCGAGGCCGTTCTTGTAAAGAATTTGAAGAAAGGAATCAGGTTTACCACACACTAATCATCCCGTTACAAACAAAGTTCGTTTTCTCATGATAACGAGTTATTTATCTTGTTATCACGAGAAAACGATTACCGTTTTCTCGAGATAACGAGTTATTTATCTCGTTATCACGAGATAACGATTACCGTTTTCTCGAGATAACAAATTAAATAAGTCGTTATCTCGAGAAAACCATCAGAAAAAAGTTTATACGTACCATGGCCGCTCTCGGCTTCCGTAGTTTTGCTTCCCCTTGTCTCTGTGCAATTATGTTCAGCTGTGCCCCTCACATGTTGCCTCTGCCCTTGTTATCCCTGGTGTATTTATTGTCTGCTTTTGTCTTTGTCCTTTGTCAGGTCCTTGTAGCATCCATGTTGGCTTGTCTGCCATGTGTTTTATGTTTTCTACTTTCAAGTCTTTGAGTTTTTTCATGTAGCTGGCCCCAGACGAGCCGAGTCTTGCTTGGTGTGTACAATAAAGTACAAGCGTAGCTCCAAAAGACCACTTTTAATTAAACACAGCACAAACCTCCTCAAATTCATCACAAAATATATCAAATATACTACAGATATTTTTATTCCATTAAGGTGTGTGTTTAAATGCTGTGATACTTCAGGCAGCTTGAAAAACTCAGTAGGTGGGGACAAAATGGTTTAGGGTCATTTTTCAAATAGAGGTTTTCATCACAGTCTGCAGTTCACAGTATAGCCTAAATAAAAGACTAAAAGAGGTACTCAAATAGAACCAGTGGTTCTATATTAAAGCAAATCAGTAAAACACGCATGCACAGATGAAACAGAAATTATCACATATAATTGAGAGGTACACTTCATCTAATTGTCTGACATTTAGCCTGTTTTACTTGGTAACACTTATACCACTGTGACATTTGCTGTATAATCATGCTTAAGTATCTTTGTATCATCTTGCTGCGTTTAGAATGAGCATCAAACTAAAACCACCACCTTAATATTTAAACAGGAAAAGTCAAAGTGTTGCTATAGTAAAGTCAGTGAACAAGTGTGTGACATTTAGTGGGTCTAGCTTTAACAGTATGCATCTATAGTGTGAATTTGAACATCCTGGGTGAGATTGTTCTCAAATTATCACGTTCACAAGATTTTCAGAAAACCTGACCTCTGAACTTTCCCTTTAGGTGTGAATTTGAACATTCTAGGTCACATCAGTCTTAAATTATGGCCAGTGTTAAAGTTTTGTGGAACAGATGCTGCCACCAACATGGCTGACACCGTCGACGGTAAGGCTATGACAATTGCCCGACTTTTTATTAGAAACAGCTGAGCTAATAAATCCAAAGTCCCCAAGCTATGGCTCCCTGAGTACTGCTCCTAGTCCACATTCACGCTCAATTTCACAAACAAAAAAGCTCAGCTTTGCTGACCAAAAACAGCTTATCCACAAGTAGTCAACATTCAAAATTAAAAGCTAGTAGAAAGTTTTGTCTTCATAGCCTGAAAAACAAAAGGTGATGCATTAATTAAAATTTTAACAAATTGCCTGTGTTAACAAAAGCATGCGCCACACTATTTTGGTAATATGTGGCCTCAGCATGGCAACGGTAAACAAATATGACCCCGGGTATTTTTGGTCCTCTAATAGTGACAAACAGAATTAAATAATTCATGGCATAGAATTAAACACAATGCTCCATAGCTGATATTGTGACTAAGTCAGTTTTTTACATGGCTTAAACAATTATTAATAACACCTGTCATAATAACCCTTTAAAACCTTAAATAATAGTGAAAAATGGTTAAGGGTCAGGTGGGGGTCACAGGAGCGAGCAAATGTACCTGTCATAATCCACTGATTTTGCAGACCCAGAAGTAGGACTCAGAAGAGCGAAGTTAAAACATAAAGTATGCTTTTAATGCTGAAAAGTCCAAAAACAAAGTCCCAAAAAAACAAAAGCCAACGATTAGCAGGGCAAGATGCTGGGGAATTCAAGTATCCAGGAAGCACATTGAAAAATAATTGAGGAAGCACAGGGAAAGTAGGGCAAGAGGAGCACACAGCAATGTTGATAACGCGACAAAGGACACGGGGAGACTCAGACAATATATACATAAGATAATGAGGAGAGCGTAAACCGGTGGGGACACAGCAAAATCTAATCAGGAACGACAAGACAAGTGACGTAAGTGCCATTTTATACCCACCATGCAGTACCTCGTGAACGGCACTGTATGACAAAGGAGACATGTCAAATTGACGTTACACCTGCTATCGTTAGCTGCTATTTCTGCGGGTTGTGCACCTCTCAATTTTTGTAACCTGGCCCGTTGTGTCATTGCCGCCGCAGCTCGGCCAAAGACACGATTGCATGATCGTTTCATGTCGTTTTTGTTGCCATTTTAATGATATATTACTACAGAAGCTCAGAGATTCACAGGTTATACAGAGGGAGATGTTGCAACAATTTGAAAGCTGAGACTCTGTGGAAAAAACTTTGGAAAAAAAAAAAAAAATTGGCAATGTCTTTGTTTCCAGATTTGACTCCCTCGCTGAAATGGAGGTATTGTCAGAGTGGTGACACATATTCAGTAGAATATAGCAGCGGCTACCAGCGCGTTAACCCTCAGTAGTCGAAACACACCAGCCAGCCGTGGCTGCTATGGGGTACAGTTTGTGTATAAAAACAGTTTTGTACACACTATATTTTAACATATTTTACTAATATCAACACTTGGCAATAAATCTGGAATAAAAAAATGGATATGTGCCAATTAAATATTTTACGATGTTTTAAATTTTTACCCTGGATTACCCTCAAACCCTATGGTTGGCATTCATTAGTGAGCATAAGCTGTCAGATCACTCTTTACCTCATAATGCCAGGTGCGTCCACAACTGTTTACTCTGGGGCAGGCTGTAAAACTTTGTGAAAGAGTCCAATACGGGTTGATGAAGCTCACTTCTGTCCGATAACAGGGATATTGAGGTAAGTTGCTGAGGATTTCCAGAACTTTTCCATTCATAACCGCCTCTGTTTTTACCGCTTTTAGCTGGTGTTAGCTGGTATTACTGAAACCTTTTTGAAATGGATGCATTGCTATTGACTAAGATACTGAGCAAATAAACTCTCATATGATATGAGAATGTAATCAAACTGTTTATTATAGCCTAACATTAGCTGGCATAATGTTAGCTTATAAACTGCTGTTACTGTTGTTTAGCTGACTGTTGTTAGCTGTCTGGAGATGGGAGGGTGGCATGTCTACATGTCACTTATGTACCACTTACCATTACTTACAAAAAACAAACAACAACAAACTCTCAAAACGGTCAGAAACAAGGACTGGATTGTAAAAAAAACAACAACAAAAAATGTCCAAAGAAAAAACTTGAGCAATAGTTCTCCAGGATTTCTGGAGGTCTTTCAAGACCACTTTTAAAAAATTACAAGAAAATCTGGCTCATTGGAAGCAAAATATAAAGAAGTGTGGCTCAAGATTTTGCACAGTGCTGTATGAATTTTTATGAAATAAAAAATATAATCTTTGAGTAAATCCTCAGTTTCTGATCCACCATCTTAATCTGGTCCTTGAATGATTGTAACCTTTTATATTTTAGTGTACTATAAAGAAACCCAAACATCTTTTACCAGTCTGGTAGTATCAATCTCAGTACATATATCATACTGTTCAGTGAAACCCAACAATCCAAGTCTGTTTCCCAGACATGGATTAAACCCAATCCTAGACTAAAAGCTTTTCGTTTTTAATGTTTTTCAGCTGCCTTTAAAACTAGGGCCAGGCTAAGTTCACTTATAAAACCTTAAGCTGCAGAGTGTTGGTGTTTAAAAACTTAAGCCTGCATTACTACAACTGCAGTAGAAAAACCTCACTGTGCACTTGAACTTTATGAGTGTATCATTATACTTTTCATCCACTGGAGAGCAGTGTTGAGCTAATGATGCCTGGCCTCATTGGCATTAGCGAGAAGACTAATATAGAAATTGCCTTTTCATTGTAAAAGAAAAGAAAAAAGAAGGAAAATATATTTGTACATACAAACGCACACAGAGAAACACTTTTTCTGTTACAAATGACATGATGTTGTTGGGTCGAGTATGCTTATTTGTGAATACAAATTACCTGATTTCCTCAAGCGCTACTGATTTTTCTAAGAAACACTAATGAGAACAAATGATGACTCACACACAGATCTGCTGACACTTCTGGTGCAAACGCCTAAAAAAACATGTTTTAATTGATTCACATTACAGCGATTGCTGACCTGATATAGCCAAGAAAACGCTGAATCTACAGGCAGCATTGTAGTTTGTGTTCTGCAAATAAATGTTTTATAAAACCTGAAAATTCTTTTTTTTTTCTCCAACAGCTACACATTAAGCATGAGCTTATCCACCCTGCATTTAATGTGAAATAAAGCAGACATGTTTGTAGCATTGGTGGTCCCGTTTATCATCCGTGCTGCCCAAACAGAGCACTGAAACTTCTTTGTCGATGTGATCAAAATATAGTAATGCTTTGACTCTGAGATGGTGGTGTTCTTTGCTTCCATTTAAATAAACATACTGTCAGGGGTCTTTGAAAGCCAGTCAGATTGTCCTCCTGACTTCCAGAGCCCAGTTACTCCCACCAGGGAATGATATGCATGTTTGTGTACATGTGTGTGCACCCGTTGTACAGCCTTTGCTATTGACATTCCTACCTGTTCTACAATTCTTCTGTGTTTGTGTTTTGTTTTTTGTTTTTTATGTGAAGGTGGTGCTCTTTATCCGCATGGGTAATCTTTCGTGCACTCCTAACGAGGTTGTCAGATTCACCGCATAATGAGGAGCCTAAAGATAAATGTAAAAACGCCTCCATTACACCGCTTTCATCCTCTTGTTCATTAGGTTAGCATAAGGTTACAATACATTACTCCAGTCCCAATGTTCCGCACACAAAATTGCATGTGTCACCGAAGCGGCTGTGTTTTAGTTTGCCATGATAATGTTCATTCAGGCAAACAAGAGCACAAACACATGCATTGTTACGTGCTTAAACTAAGACCTTTACTGAACCTCGACATAACGCCGGTTCTCAATCTCTAAATCATTTTTTTGCCTATTATGTTCTGAACGCTGGCCTTAAAAATGGTCACAACAAGGGTTTTTTTTTTTTTTCCTCACACCAAATGTCTGTAATTCGCACCCTCAGACAAACAAACAACAAAGAAAAAATGCAGATTTATTTTGTGCATTTATTGTCCAAGAACGCTGTTTTTGTTGTTCCATCGCTGTCTCTTCACCTCTGCCCATCCCTCACCTCCCTCCCTCTCTTTATTTCTCCCATTTCTGCACCCCTGTCAAGTGCTTTGTTTGCTGTGACTTTCCATGTGGTTATCTGAGCGGAGACAGTATGCCTCACCCTGGCACAGGACCTCAGTTTCCACGGCAACTTTATAATTGTTTTGGATGTGTTCCAAACGCGACTGGATACCGAGGCATTATTGATGTCAAAAGAAACATGTATGAAATGAGGAGATGTGGAGGCGTCCATATGGTTCTGTACACAGCCTCATGCAAAGCCATTTACCCGTTTTTCAATGGGAGTTTTGTGATATCACTGAATAGATCCCACATGTGTCGCATGATATTTCATAATTTTGATCTCTCTGTATCACAAAGGAATAATAGCATGCAATGCAACCCACTGAACTGTGCAGTATTTGCCCTATTCATGTCATTAAGTCATTGTCACAGTATGCACAACTGGGCTGAGTTTGGTGACCTTACTGAATACAATATGTCCATCATAATGCTTTTTTATTTTTTTTATTTTTTGAAGTGTGAAAATGAGAACTAACTCCATCTGAACTCATGAAAGAAAAAGAAAAATCTGCCCCAAGAAAAGCTTCTCCAGTCACCATAAAATATGCCGCTGCTGGCCTCATTCACTTCAAGTACTCTTTGTTTTGACAGGAGAGGTGTATGAGTTATTCAAGCGCTTGTCACCATAACCATATTGTGACCCCTCCAGCCCCCATCCCCCACTAACTCTGTCTCTCTCACACATGCACGCACATCCTCGCAGCACCTCTGAGCCACGAGCCGTGGCCACATTAACTACTAAGCTGAAACACTCATTAAAATAACATATAGTGTCAACAGCAGTGTGGCCCCAAATGGATGAACCCAAAATGCACCATCTCAACGCACAACTCCAGGGACTCGTCTGAACATTAGGGAACCGCTCGCCAAGCAGCGGGTTTCTTTCTTACACGTGCTTATGAAACGGACTCTTTCTGTTCCATTATATCACAGAATATGTGGTTAAAAACTAACCAAAATAAGGCCCTGACTGATCTTTTTTCTCTGATCTCAGACCTCTCTCTTCCCTCCGCTTAATTTATGACCTGCGAGGAGAAACCCAGGGAGTGAGAAGTGAGTGAGACTGGTGTGAAAGCCTTGAATAGAGCAGGGGCAACAGGCCCTCCAAATAACACAAAAGAGGCACCACAGCTGTTTGGAGGCAACACAAGCCTTCATGAGGCACTGTCTTCTCTACTGAGCTCCTAGACTGGCACTCATGCTGACTTTGTAAGCTCTGTTCCAATGCTGTAACGCTAAGTTTGTGGATAGAAACCCTTCCAAGATGATGTCCGTGTGAAATTTAAAGTTTGAACGCTGGCAAAGAATTTTTTTTTTTTTTCTTTTTCTTTGAATATTTGCCCTGAACTGGCATGTCCCATTTTTTTAATCTTAACCTGATGCTAGCAACTGGGCAAACAGAACAAAAGAGGGAAATGTAAATAAAGTGGGAAAAGGGAATGAAACACTATATTTTATAGTGCATTGAAACAGCCAGGACGAAGGAAAGAAAAACACCACAACAGCCGATCATCTTTACAGAGGGCTGGACCACTGGAAGACCCTGCTGAGCCCCAGGAAAGTGTCACCAGTGTTCGTGAGCTTGCTGTCAAGTGCCGGTTACTGACTGTCAACTGCAGCTAAAAATGATTTTGGAATCAGGGGTTAGAAGTTCAGCATACTGTTTTCTTCCCTTGACTGAGGGGAAAATGCTGTCACTATTGCTCGGTCTATAATAATTTATTCTCCTCTGTCCAAAACTCTGTTGGCTCCCAGTTCCCACGTCTGCTTTTTAGTTTTCCACTCAAACCCATTAACTAGCCATATGCAGGCCGCGTGTGAACTTTCTGGATGATGGCAGCTTTTTGTATAACTTAATTGCAGGCCATATTCATCATCGTGATGGTGTTGAGGGAGGCATATTGTAAAGCTGCAGATAGCTGCATGTACTTCAGTAGTATCTTTCCATGTCTTTGAGCTTTTGCTATTTGCCACTTTCTGCTGATCAAGAATAATTAAAACAATAACTAAATGACCTGATAAGGTAACTGTTGCAAATAACTGGAAACCTCCGACTTACAATCTTCAAACCTCAGGTGCAAAATGTATACAAAAGAGCTTAGCCTGATCTCTTTCGCCCTCTCTATGTCGCTTGCTCTCTTTCCCAACCATCCACACAGAGAATATCCGGAGCCATCTGCAGACCACGATCCATCCCCAAACACTGGGGATCACAAAGGTGTTATTTTTCAAAGCTGGCCCTGTCCACCTCCTGCCGAGGGTGTGCGGCTGCGGTTCAAGGGAAGGTGGGAAACTTCTGAGGCCCTGTTCCCCTTGTATCCCCCTCCCTGTCGCCTGCCTCCTCAGGGGCAGCCCTTTGAGGGTGTCATAACTGCGGCCTGTATAACATGGGTTACTGCTGACGGCGGTTGGTCACAGTTGATGAAGCCTTTAAAGCAGCCTCCCCTCTCATGGTTTCTGTTAAAATTCTGGAGAGCAGGACCAAGGCATGGCTCCCAGACAATTACAGACGTAGGAATGGGAGGACTCTAGAGCAAAGTCGGCCTGCATTTTAACTCGTGATGGGTAGAGGGTGCTCCAAGTCCATATTTCACCAGAATATTGTTCAGCGTATTGCAACCCTTCACTTCTGGTTTCTCTTCCCCTGCAAAAAGAGAAAAAAGTAATAATTCTCACCATTTTATTTCTGTGCCCTAATGCTTAAAAGTTGCCGACATAAAATGAGTCCGCTGTGTTTTGTGCCACGCAGCAGTCTCCAATTCACAAAACTAAGGGAGGAAAAACATGCGTATAGACTATAAAATATGCTGTAAATGGACAAAGCTGACGATCGTGCAGCTGTTGTGATGCCATCCTGTTGTCTAGCGGGTTGGGGGAGGGTGTATGCAAGGTAAAAATGGGACAGAAAGCCATGACAGTATGGTGGTAATAGCATGAGAGGGTTTGCAGCACCTGGTACTCACCTCTTTCTCCAGAGAGTCCCTGTGGACATGGTGTCCTGCTGGCACACCGTAAAACTTGATTGTAGAAAACACCATCATGCTGAGACTGATAAAAGAAAAAAATAGTGGATGTTTTTATTTTCAAATTTTGGTTGTAACAGCAGACGGAGAAATAAATTGTTTTGCAAATATAGTTATTATTTTTATGTTTTTTTTTCAAACCCTTGTTGGTTTCTGATGTGTCGAAACTTTTATGATATTTTACCCATTTTCTTACAGTGTAGATCAAGGTTTGCAATAAAATAGATACAGATTTTTCTAAACATGATTAATATAAATTCATATTTTTTATATATAATACATTGTTATTGTTTCTTTCAGTATTTGAAAAAAAAAACTTTACAAATAATAGTGTAAAGTTTAGTCTTTTACATTCAGTCACTGTGTAAATTGTGTTTATTTTTATTTTTTTTAGGAAAAACAACTGCAATTTAGTTTTGAAAACTAAATGGAAACTATCATTGAACAAAAATGCTTATAAATTATGTTAATGCAATACTGTTAAGAAAAATATATTTAAAAATTAAGAATTTACATTGGTTTGTTTTTTGATTGAAGCAAAAATGTACTTTTATTTTGAATGACATTTTTGTAATTTTTATTTTAAAGGTTTTGTTTTAAAATTTTTGTAAATTTTCTAAAAA
>VUQM01095393.1:0-12816 GCA_015108615.1 Australoheros scitulus | reverse complement strand
CTCAAATCGGAGACAGGTACAGGTAAACACCGCTGGTGTGCTAAGGTTAAGGGTATTCCCTCTATGGTGTACTGTTTTAACCCCCCTTTTCCTTTTCTTTAGAATACTACGCTGCTGTTTTGCCTTACCTGGCGTTGTCCTGCCAGTGTTTTCGCCCTTGTTAGTGTATGATGCTGCTGTAGACTGTGGATGAGCATCATCTGAATTTCTGGTTTTATTTCTTCTTTTTTTTGATCTCTGGGAAATACGCAGAGGAGTAAGGGGAAATTAGTGTGAAAACCCTTTCTTTTATAAGTTTTTCTTGCTTGTTTAGCCGCCTTTTGTGCATGCGTAGCGGTGAATTAGTTTAGTGGGATTGACCCTTTTTTTTTTGGCATGTAGGTTTAAAGTTAACCTGTGTTTTTATAGTGTGTGTGTGTGTGTAGTAGGGTCCTTACTAATTGTAGGATATATTGTACCTCTCCCTGCGAAATTGTTTGTTTTCCCTTTTTATGACAGGACGCCTGGAGATTGAAACAGCCGTGGGTTTTATTACGTTTTTTCATTTTTTTTTAAATTTTTTTTTATTATTGTTTTTTATCCTGTTGATCTGTATATGGTTTTAAATGTTTGTTGTGTAATTCAGTCTACCCGGGAGACTTGTGTTTTTTTCTATATTGTGAATAAAATTTTATTTGTATATAACTGAATGCACGCCTACGGCAGTTCCTTTTGGAGTGTGTGGTAGGTTGGGCCTCCCACCTGACCTGGGTTACACCAGCATTCAATCAAGAACAAAGCAAGGACAATTTTGAAATTGGAAACATGAAACTGGAACTAGAAGCAAGACAAATGTAAAGCAGAAAAATAGGACAAAAACTGAAAGACTGTGAGGTTTGATTTAGAGCATTAAAACACTCTATTCTCACTCAAACAGACCTAAACAGCCTTTATGTTGCACTGATCAGCATGTCAGTACCCTTCTGCATTCTTTCTACACTTGTATTTTTTTTTTATGTTTGCATATGTTTCAGTAAATTGCTGCACCTATTTCTCATTTTCCAAGCTGTCATTAGAGCTCACATTAGTGCTTCCAATGTCTTAAGTGGAAGCACATTTCGATGTTCACTTTTCATGGGGCTTTCATGGTCTTCATGGTTTAAAACTGTACAGAAACTAATACTGAAAGAGACCAATAATAAAAAATTTAAAAAAAACTCGGAAAAAAACACAAAGAATAGACCAGGGAAAATTTATAAATCTGAGTTTGGTTCATGCTTGTTTTAGTTTTTTGGTTCTGGAATTTTTGCAGAGAGGTGGATGGATATTATCTGCATGTGCTGTTCACACTGTGAAGCAGGAAGGAGGCACGATGTGTGGGTGTGGGTAGGGGGTGGTTAGGTACATTTGCTGATGATGCTCCTGACAATTTATTTTGAAACAGCATGGCTAGCACTATGTTTTGCTTTGCAATTCGGCTGTGGTATGAACTTGGTGTGATACCAAACAACATGTCCAGGGACAATCTCAGCGGTGTGTCTGAGTACTGTCAGATGACTTGGCCAGGATAAGCACCCAATAGCGTGGGATTAGGATGAGATGGACTCCAAAATTAGGAAAAAGCAGCCAGTGTTATTTCACAGTTGTGTTTTCTTAACTACACTGTAGCATATCGTGACTGCAGAACTTCTAAGTTCTAACATGTCTAACTTACATGTGGTTTAATTCTGTTATCCCATTAGCTGATAAATATTTTCACTATATTTAACACAGTGAAGTTTCTAAAAACTCTTGGTAGCACACTTCCATAAAACAGTTCAGTTACTCATTAATCAAGAAAATAAAATCTTTTGTCTTTTCAGCTTCGGTCTCTCTGCACGTTGAAGTCTGCAGGGCACAAAGGACTGTTTGTAACTGTGGTTTTCCTGTAAGACTTACTGGGCCAGATGTTGTGGTTTCATTTTTGTGTTGTCCAGTACCGTCTTTCAGTGAGCTATCTCTTGAACTCATTTGACTTCAGCCAACAAAGACAACTTTAAGCAAAATTAAATGATGCCAGTTGGTTTATTAAGCACAGCACATTAAAAGCATCAGATGCTTTTCTGTTAAAAATAAATACTCCTTCCACCTACTCAGCACACTCGCCTCACTTGTTAGTATATTTCCATCTCTATCCTTAATCAGTCTGACCTGCTGTACATCCTTTCCATCTCGATCTCCCCAGCTAGCCATGCCACACAGGTTCCTTTTCTCCAAATGTGTAAATATGATGATACAAGGAATATGATAAATATGATACAAAGAATGGAGAGGTCTGTAATTTTTTTTATCATAGGTACACTTCAACTGTGAGAGACTGAATCTAAAAAAAATTCAAGAAAATCACGTATGATTTTTAAATAATCAGTTTGCATTTTATTGCATGAAATAAGCATTTGATCACCCACCAACCAGCAAGAATTCTGATTCTCACAGACCTGTTAGTTTTTCTTTAAGAAGCCCTCCTATTCTGCACTAATTACCTGTTTTAATTACACCTGTTTGAACTGGTTACCTGTACCTGACTGTTGGCGCAGTTAAATGGAAGAAACACTGTCAGTCTTGCTCTGTGTCACAGGCTGGCTTACTGCCCATAATAAATAATGAGGGGAGGCAAAGGTATAGGCCAATAGTTTTATTGAAAAATAAACAGATCAAAAAGAAAGATAAATATGGGATGTGAATATGTCAATATGTCCAGTGTATGCAGTGTATGAGTGAGTGGACATGTATGTGGAAATCTGGATTGATATTGCAACCCAAAACCAAACTAGAACAAAAGACAAACCAAGGTTACCTGGAGGAGCAGAGAGGGGAGAAAGATTAGTAGAGCCCTGCTTAGGTTACTGAGCCCAGGTGGCTCCAATTACTCAAGGCCCACCTCTGCCTGCAGGAAGCACCGCCCCTGCAGGCAGAGGAGGGGCTGTGACACTCGGTCTGGGGCTCCATCCAAGATCTCACCTCATGGAGTAAGGATGATTTTGAGAAAGGTCAGGAATCAGCCCACAACTACACGGGGGACCTGGTCAATGACCTGAAGAGAGTTGGGAGCACAGCTGAGCGTTAGTAGCACACTATGCTGTCATGGATTAAGATCCTGCAGTGCACACAAGGTCCCCCTGCTCGTGCCAGCAAATGTCCTGGCTTGTTTGAAGTTCACCAGTGACCATCTGGATGATCCAGAGGAGGCATGGGAGAAGGTCATGTGGTCAGATGAGATCAAAATAGAGCTTTTTGGTATCAACTCCACTCGCCTATCCTATCCTATCCTATCCTATCCTATCCTATCCTATCCCATCCAACTACTAGCCAATCCACCTACTATAAAGCTAAATGAACAGGCATGTGGTTTAATACATGAGCAGGGCCCAGAAAGGGATTGCCAGAAATACCAGGAGAGCAATACACTAGCTATTGGTAGCTAAAGCATCACATGAGACTGTAAGACCAGCCTGACAATCCTGTGCACTTCCAGGGCCAAATGAGGAGATAAAAGCCACTGACATCAAGAAAAGAAAGCTCCTTACCATATATGGAGGGTTTCACCCCAAATCTAGCACCATGAGACTGTATGCTAAACGTAAGGAAGGAGGCTTTGGACTAGTGAGTATCAGAACCACTCTTTAGGATAAAACAACAAAGATCCATGAGTACATCAGAAAGATGGTGCAGAAGAGGAGCAAGAACAGGAACTATCATGGAAAGATAGGCCCCTGTATGGCATGTACAACAGGCAGATGGCAGAAGTGTCTGAAATTGGAAAATCCTATCAATGGCTGGACAAAGCTTGACTGAAAGACAGCACAGAGGCATCAATCATGGCAGCGCAGGCACAAGCTCTAAAGATTGACATAGGCTGGGGGTTACAGCAACAGGCAAGATCCCAGGTGCAGACTGTACAGAGATGCCTGAGACAATCCAGCACATAACAGCAGGGTGCAAGATATACATGGAATACCATACGTGGAACGACATTACCAAGTGGCTGGCACAGTATGCAGAAACATCTTCACTGAGTCAAAATGAGATACTGACACCAAGGGTGGTTGAGAATTACTGTGCTAAGATCCTGTGGGACTTCCAGATAAAAATGGATAAACTGGTGATAACTAACCAACCGGACATAGTAGTGGTGAGCAAGAAGACGAAGAAAGCCATAGTCATAGACACAGCAATGCCAAGTGACAGTAACATCAAGAAGAAGCTTGAGAAATACCAAGGGCTGAGAGAAGAGCTAGAGAGAGAGTGGAAGATGAAGGCACCAGTTTTCCCCATGGGAATCGTAACACTTGGGGCAGTGATCCCCAAACTGGGAGAGTGGCTCCAGCAGATTGCAGGAATGATATCTGAGATCTCTTTCCAGAAGAGTGCAGTCCTAGGAACAGCTAAGATATTGTGCAGAACCCTCAATCTCCCAGGCCTCTGGTAGAGGACCCAAGCTTGAAGAAGGACAAAGATTACCCACAGGGCAAGTGGGGAATGTTTTGTATTTATTTATTTTTTGCTGTAACCTGTCACCTTGGCCTCTTAAGTTTCATGGTAATATAAACCCTCATCAAAGTGTACAACATTTATCATCTGTGGGTTATAGGATTCATAGAACTGGCTCTATACAAAGTGAGAATAAGAAATTGGATTGGAGTGATTTGTCTCTGTGGTTTGCCTCCACGCATTACTGTTTAGTTTCATAACAAGTGTCACAGTTTGGCTCATAGACAGTAGCAAAAGAGGGAAACCAGACAAGATGGTAACAATTTATTTACAAAACATAAATAAAGAGGATGTTTGTCAGCAGATCAGCAGTATAAAGCATGTATGGATGTGTGGCAGAGTGTGTAAAAAACAAAGGAAACCCAAGAAACCATGCTGTACTGTAACTAAGCTGGCCCAAATCAGAAGGCTAGTGTCATAGTCTGGACAGATGGAGTGACTGCATGAAGGAGGGAACTTACACAGCCACACTGACTGGGCCGAAGTGAAGCAGTTATTAATTATTATCTTCCAATTGACTCCTGTATAATAAATTACAGCACAAATAAAACAAAGCAAAACAAAAAAAAGCACGCACGCACGCACGCACGCACGCACGCACGCACGCACGCACGCACGCACACATCTAGTGCCTTGGGGTAGTCACATAAGAGAAACTGGCTCACATGTTAGTAACAATAGTTCCTGTACCCCACTAGAGAATATTTTCCAGTTGTTTGTACAGTCACAATCACGAATTATACTGTCTTCTGGTCTGACTGTCACTAATTCACTGATTAAGCTATGACTGCAGGAAACAACTCCTGAAATACAAACATAATCACAAACAGGTGGAAATGCTGACATGGATGTTGCTCTGATCAAGTAAGCATGGCACATATTTATTGTACAAGCAGAATTAACATAATAATTGTATTCTAAACAATGCTGCAAAGGTGCTACAAAGGTGAAGACTTCTGCAAACACTCAACAAGGACTTACTCAAATGACTGCTGGGGTCACTTCATATCAACAAGTAACTGTTGCCCCTTCCCTAAAATAAATGAAAAGATTTTTTTAGAGATAAACCACTAAAAAGAGTGAATAAATTCATGTCTAAAAGAGCATCAAAGTAAAACTGAGAAAATTTGGGGAATTATAAATCAATATGATATTAGGAGTACATGTTTTTTTTACTGTGTCTAATTCTTATTCAAAGCGTTTTGGTCTGCTGATACTGCATGTGTCTGTGTGTTCACAAGTATGCATTTGCACACATAGAGGTGTGATCTGCTCAGCAACCACCGCTGAGCTTTTTTTTTTTTTTTTAAGAATCCACTTCTCACACGTATGTGGTTCAGAACAACTATAATGAGAACAACATCTGCCTGTCTGATGTTCCCAGGTCAATCTGAAGTGTGACTCAAGTGACACAACGCTCACTTTTGTTTTTATATCACCAAATTTTTCTAGCTGTGTGACTCAGTAAAGATTTTTTTAATTTTGTTTTTATTTAACAGCTGTATGGGGACCTGTTCATTTTCCAAATGAATATGTGAAGTATCTTGTGCAAATAGTTTATTAGAAAGAAACATTCCATTTGTCAACTGCGAGTTAAAAATATTTCATGCTTACTTTTTTGTATCCTCTTCACTCAGGGAGGGCGTCAGGTGATGTTTTTACCGAGAGCTAGTGTGACACTTGCACACGTGCATCTTACACAGTATATTCAGTATATCAGTATATGCTTAATTTTTACATTTATAAATTAATGAATCAAATAGCTAGGTGTATATGAAAGAAGATGCTTACCCATCTCTAAACAACAACTACAGCTGTTACTACTAAAATCTTTGAATTTATTTTTTTGGTTTTCTGGCCTGCAAATTTACTGCTTTGGCTCACTTTCATAGCTCTCATTAATACTGATCCAAGCAGCAACAGCAGGCAGTTGCTGTCAAAGCTCTGACAGACCAATAGTACACTGCTCTGCAAAAATATTATACAAAGCAATTAGCTGGTAAATTCACTTGTGCATTCAGCAACTAAAGAGACCAAATTTGTCAGGAGTTGGCCAAACTTGCCTGGCATGGAGTTAAAACTGAACTTGGAAATACACTGATGAAAAACAACAGTGTAATTGTGGGTGTTGTGTTACCACCAAGTGGCCTAAAGCACTAAAAAAAGATTTCATATGCCTACAGTAAAAGTGATATCTGTACAGTAAAGTCCTGTTCTGTAAAGTCCCTCACAAAAGGTCTTAGGGTCACTAGTGTGCAGCTTTGATGTGTGTGCATGTTGCATTCAGTTGTCTGAGGGGATGTTTGTTTCTGTGGTTTTCCTGTGAGCTTACTTTTCACTTCATGCTCTATATAACTTTTATCTTGTTAAACCTTTGAAGTGCACAGGGCAAAATTTAAAGTTAAAGTGGAAGCTGTGTAGCTGTTTGAAATCAATTATTTATTTCAACCCAATGACTTCTATAACCCCCAAAACACTAACCCTCCTGAGATTGTTTCTGCTCCCAGACCACATAAAAATAAACTAAAAACCAGCAAAAAACAATTTCATTATAGAAATTCAAAAACAAAGAAAAAATTTACTTAACAGCAAATCAATTACATGTGCACTATTAAACATTAGGTCACTCTCTTCTAAGTCACTGTTAGTATATGATTTAATTGATCAAAATAATCATTTATTTTGCCTCACTGAAAACTGATTGCAGCCAGACGAATGCACAAGTTTCAATGAATCAGCCCCCCTGAGTTATGCTAACTGTCAGAATCCCCCTAAACGCAGGCCGAGGAGGAGAAGTGGTTGTAATCTTTCACTCTAGATTTGTAATGAACCAAAGGCATAGAGAGAGTTATGATTCATTTAAAAACCTCACTTTGTCTGCCCTAACTGGAAAATACAAAAATCTACAGCAACATCCACCTGATCCTTAATCAGAGTTTCTGTCTGATTTCGAAGACCTTTTATCTGATTCAGTGCTCACTTCAGATAATAACAGTGGGTGATTTCGTTCATAATAATAACAGCCTCAACACTGCATTTAATTTACTACTAGACTCAATTAGCATAGTCGTTGTAGAGCAGCTACCTAAACTTTACTCCCATAAAGGTAAACTATCTTGTTAATAGTGTTACATCCCCACAATTCTAGAGACTCTGGCTCCTCTAAAAAGAAAACAACATATCAGAGGTTTGTTGTTGTTTGTTAAAGCAGATAACGCATAAGTTAGAGAGGACAAGGCATTGCACTAATCTAAAAGATCTTCATTTGGCCTGGAAAAATAGTTTATTACTTTATTTTTAAAAAGCCCTCTGTAAAGTAAGAACATCTTCCTACTCGTCACCAATGGCAGAAAACAGGAACAGCCCCAGGTTTCTTGTCAGCACTGTAGCCGGGCTGACAAAGAGCTCTGTTGAGCCAAGTACTTCTTTGACTTTAACTAGTAATGACTTTATGAATTTCTTTACAAATAAAATTTACAGTTAGAAAAAAATTCACATTCTTCCCACACACATATTAAGTACATTAATAATGGCTGATATTCTGTATTGACAAAAGTATTCAGTCATCTGCCTTCACACACATATTAACTTGAGTGACATCCCATTCTTAATCCATAGGGTTTAATATGATGTTGGGCCACCCTTTGCAGCTATAACAGCTTCAACTCTTCTGGAAAGCTTTCCACAAGATTTAGGAGTGTTTAGGAGGTCAGACACTGAAGTTGGATGAGAAGGCCTGTGTTACGTCCCACGGGCCTAGGGGACAAGGGAGCAACATATGAAAGGAACCAAAGAAAACCAGAATCGTTCGTAAAATAAATAATGTTTATTTAAAAGAAAAGCCAAAAACAGCCACAACACAAAACGATCCCCAAACCTGAGACGAAAAACCTATAAAGGGGAAAAACACAAAACAATCTCCCAAACGGGAGACGCCACTTATCTTGTTAGGGGACAAAAGAAAAAGAAACACATTGAGCACACTGGCACTGGCAGCTAAAGCAACCACACCCTAACCTCCAGAATCCCGGAGCACATCGGTGGTCAACCCACAGACAAATTATTCTCCACACTACAGCTGCTCAAACCACCAACACCACAGACTTCTTCACCACCACTATCTCCTCTCTCCGGCGCCGCCTCCTATACCGCCTCCTTTTATCCTGCAGCCCTGATTAGGAGGAGACACCCCTGCAGGAGAGAGAGAGAGAGAGAGAGAGAGAGAGAGAGAGAGAGAGAGAGAGAGAGAGAGCGAGAGAGAGAGATACAGACAAAACGGCATGCAACTGTAACAGCCTGGCTCACAGTCTCTACTCTAATTCATCCCAAAGGTATTCCAACAGGATGAGGTCAGTACTCTGTGCAGGCCAGTCAAGTTCTTCCACACCAATCTTGTTCATCCATATCTTTATGGACCTTGCGTTGTGCACTGGTGCACAGCCATGTTGAAACAGGAAGGGGCCATCCTCAAACTGTTCCTACAAAGTTGGGAGCATTAAGAGTTCCTTTCATTGGAACTAAGAGGCCAAGCCCAAATCCTGGAAAACAACTCCACACCATAATCGCCCCTGCACCAAACTTTACACATTGCATATTGCAGTCAGACAAGTACTGTTCTCCTGGCAACCACCAAACCCTCGTCCATCAGGTTGCCAGATGGAGAAGTGTCATTTGTCACTCCAGAGAACATGTCTCCACTGCTCTAGAGCTTAGTGGTGGCATGCTTGAATGCAGCTGCTAGGCTATAGAAACCTATTCCATGAAACTCTAGACACTGTACTTGAACTAATCTCAAAGCCACATGAAGTTTGGAGGTCTCCAGCAAGTGACTCTGCAGAAAGTTAGCAATCTCTGCACACTATGCACCTCAGCAGTCCTGTGACTGCGTTCTGTTTTACGTGGCCTGCCATTTGGTGGCTGATTTGCTGTCATTTGCAATCACTTCCACTTTGTTATAATACCACAAACTGGAATATGTAGTAGTGAAGAAATTTTACAACTGGACTTATCACAAAGGTGGCATCCTATCAGGGTATCACACTGGATTCATTGAGCTCTTGAGCATTTGTAGAAGCAGTCTGCATGCCTAGTTGCTTTGTTTTATACACCTGTGGCCATGGAAGTGATTGGAACACCTGAATTCAATCATTTGGATGGGTGAGTGAATACTTTTGTCAACAAATTTTAGGTAAAGAAGAGAAGCAATGATCAGTGAGGAGTAGTATGTCATCATGCCAGAGCACTACAGATGCAATGTTTGTTTTAGAGCTGCAAGATGGTTGGTGCCTGTCGTGGTGGTAATCCCCAAACCAGATGGTTGTCACTGGAGGTGAAAGGAACCATCAAGCTGAAGAAGGAGTCCTATCGGGCTTGGTTAGTTTGTGGGACTCCAGAGGCACATGACGGGTACCAGCAGGTCAAACAAAATGCATCTATGGCAAAAACTCAAGTGTGGAAAGAGTTTGGTGACGCCATGGAAAAAAACTACTGAAGGCTCTGGGGTGGTGCCACTGGATTGGCAGACTGGGGTGGTGGTCCCTATCTTTAAGAAGGAGGACCGGAGGGTGTGCTCCAACTATTGGGGATCCCACTCCTCAGCCTCCCTGGTAGTCAGACGCCCTCTCAATTTTTAAGATTAGGCTTAAAACTAAGCTAGTTTTGATCACACTTATAGTTAGGGCTGGATCAGGTGACCCTCAAACATCTCTTGGTCATGCTGCAAGGGGCCTAGGCTGCTGGTCCCATGATGCACTGTTTTTTTTTTTCCATTCACCACTTTTCACTCTATGTGTTTATACACCACTCTGCATTTAATCATGAGTTATTTTTTGGTCACAGCAGCTTTATTGGCA
Organism: Australoheros scitulus; assembly: GCA_015108615.1. Taxonomy (NCBI): domain Eukaryota; kingdom Metazoa; phylum Chordata; class Actinopteri; order Cichliformes; family Cichlidae; genus Australoheros; species Australoheros scitulus. The sequence continues at coordinate 2,455 of VUQM01095393.1, read as the reverse complement.
GTGTAGAGGGACAGGAAACAGGGGAAAGATATAGGGAAAGACACGTGGGCAAATCGGAGACAGGCCAGGACTCGAACCTGCACTGCCCGAACTGCAATGCGGCATATGTGTCAGCCCCAACTGGTCATGACTACCCCTCCCTGAGCCTGATTCTGTTGGAGGTTTCTCCCTGTTAAAAGGGAGTTTTTCTTTCCCACTCTCACCAAGTGCTTGCTCATAGTGGGTCAGGTTGACTGTTGGGTTTTCTCTGTGGTTATTGTAGGGTCTTTACATTACAATGTAGTGTGCCCTGAGGTGGCTGTTTTTGTGATTTGGTGCTATATACTAAATGAATATAAATTGAATTTAATTGAAAAGTGTGAGATTAGCCTTTGTGTTCTTTTCTGTTGTGTTCTTTGCCCAGTCTCTTTCTTATTGTTGAATTATGACCTTAACTGAGACAAGTGAGGCCTGCAGTTCTTTATATGTTGTTCTTGGTTATTTTGTGACCTCGTGGATGAGTCGTTGATGTGCTCTTGGACTAATTTTGGTAGGCTGGCCACTGCTGGGATGGTTCACCACTGTTCTAAGCTTTCTGTAGATGTGGATAGTGACTCTCGCTACAGTTCACTGCAACACCTTCAAGAAACTTAAAGAAGTTCAGTCACTTTTTTTTCAAGCTCTGGAGACATTGTTTACGGTCTAGATCTGCTGGATGTGCTCAGTTCTACAGTAATAGAGGCCTTCATCTGAATAAGAAAAATTCATGTTCAGCACATCATAGGATCCAGAGGACTGGTTGTTCATAAAGTGGAAGTGAAGCAGAGAACTCACTGGAACTGGTCAGTTGCTGAGGGGTAATTTGACCATCATATAACATCACATCAATATAAAACAACAACAGAATAAAAGGTTCCATTCAACAGCCGATCACAACTTACATTTCCTTTAATGGAGAAGTCTGCACAGGTGGTGACACGGTGAGATTCAGACCAATTTTGAGATATGTTAACTGCAGGTCATTATCAAACATGGAGAGGCTTTGCATTGTTCTTGTCCTTCTTTTAGGTAATATTTGCATGTTGTTCACCTTGTGAGCAGGAAGATGGTGTGATATGTACTGTAAGTGTGGTGGGGTTGGTGGGGATAGGGGTAGGTAGCTGTGCTGATGACGCTGATGACAATTTCTTTAGATGCAGTTGTGTTTTTATCACTTTTATATTGGGATTTACTGTTATTATTTTTATATCATGTATTAAAAGTACATTAGTCACACACACACTGGATTAGGTGTGTTTACTGGGGTAAAGGTAAGGCTTGTTATAGCCAATACTCATATATGCTTGAGGCCTTGGTGGGATGTAGGAACATCCTTGGTTCACATGACATTGTAACCTCATGTTGTATTTTAGGAAGTCTTATGTCTTATGTCTTATGTCTTCCCTTTCCTGTCCTCTTCTTCTTCTCTTCCTGTTTCTGCATCTTTCTCTGTCTCTTTGTTTCTCTCTTCTCTTCTCTCTGTGTGTATCTTAGTCTTAATTCTGTTACTGTCTGTGTTTTGGTTTTTGTCTGTGTTTTGTGTAACCAAGATGTCTAAAACAGCCTGCACCGGAAGTTGCTCAGCCTAGTGATTTTTTATTTTTTTTTTGGAAACTTTGGATTTAATCGGGTTTGAATTTTTGGCCAAAAGGAACAAGGAGACCCTTAAAATATTTTTAAACCAACACAGTTTACCAGCATGGTTACTACAATGTTTTGCTGTGACATTCTGCTGTGGTATGAACTTAGTCTGATACTAAAAAAAACATGTCCAGGCGTAATCTGAGTGTTGCAGCGTGGTAGAGCAGATGACTTGGCCTCCACTGTCACCCAGCTGAGATGGTTTGGGATAGGATGGACTCCACAATTAGGAAAAAGCAGCAGTGTTATTTTACAGTTTTGTTGCCTTAAGTGCTATACTGTTACTACAGGTGCTGTAGGGTTCCTAAATTGTAACATGACTAACTTACAATTAGTTTAATTTTATTTAGGCCATTAACCTATAAATAATTTCAGTTATATAACGTAGTGAACAACTTCTAAAATTTACAGTAAACCTCCATTAAACAGTTGAATTTAATCCCTCAGTTCCCTGATTGTTATTAGTCAAGAAAATGAAAACTTTAGTCTTTTTAGCTTCAGTCTGTCTGCATGTTGAGCTCTGCAGAGTATGAGAGACTGTCACTGTGGGTTTCCTGTATGCCTTACTGGGCCAAATGTTGTGGGTTTCACTGCCATATTGTCCGGTAACTTCTGACAGTGAGTTATTTCTGTCAAACACATTTGGTAATACTTATTATACACGGAAGTACACATGATGAAAACTTGATTAGAGAAAAAAGGAAGAAACAAAAACAGGAATTTACATGAGAACTGCAGTCATGTCTTATTACAACCAGATTTCAAAGACGAGAACTTTACTTGTACATAGTGTTGT
>VUQM01095373.1:0-11346 GCA_015108615.1 Australoheros scitulus | reverse complement strand
TTGAAGTAGAGGTGGCAAGCGCATTCACACTCTGAGGTGCTGGCCCTGCCTCAGAGACACAGCTCGTGACCTTTCCGCCTTTGTATGGTATGGGGTTTGCGTTGACAGATGGACATGTGCGTGTGTGCTCACATGTGGGTGGATGTAGAATACGTGGGTCTTTTGTTTGGTTAAGTATTGTTTCCTCAGAAGTAGACTTTGAAAAATGTGACTTTGTGTTGGTGATTGTTTTATTAGTCCTTGCTGTTCTGCATTGCAAGCATGAGGAAAGTTCTGGTACACTTGGCTGCTTGCACCACCAGTGTACAGTTTTCCTCCTTAAACAGTCATGCACGTGCAGTTCGGAACAGTACTCAGAGCAGAGCAGTGTGGTAGACGATTACAAGGACAGTAAATATGTCTGAAATGGTTTTTGGGGTTCTTGTGGGGCAGCGAAACATGTCTTAAATTAGTCAGACAATTTGCCGTGTCATTGGCAGGATGCATGAGCCTAATTTTCTTTCTCGCATGTGCATGTGGGCTGTGTTTATCTGTAGCCTTAGCGAAGTTTGATTTTATGGGAAACATCCTGAGTTCAGAATTGTGTGAAGAGAAAATAGATTATCCAGAGAAGCTCTAAACAGGAAAAGGAAGCCGGGTGGAGTTGAATGTGTCGGAGTTTCTTTACTGCCCTACTGGACCCCACATAGTTTCATGACTCTGTAATATATAGTCACAGCATAAACTCTGCCCTGTTCATGCTTTACGTTAAGCATCAGGCAAAAGAGGAGGGAGTGTGAGTTAGTAGTGTGATTATTTCATGTTAAATAAAATAGCTTTGCTAAATCAAAAAAAATGTTTTGAAACTAATTCCAGATCCCAGAATTTTCTCACTCTTTATACAGACGTAAATCACAATTCATTGGTAAAGTTGGCTTCAAATAATGAATCTTTTATTTCTTAAATATTCATATGGTGATCCCAATTTTGAATACTGTTCCATGTTACTTCACTGTGCTTCCTCTTATCTTAGTGTGACTTTCTAGAGCTCCTATGTAACCTAAGAGCACTAAACTGTGGGAAATTGTGAAATGACTTAAAGTGCTCACTTACTAAGTATACAAATGCATATAAAAGTCATCTTATATCGACCCTCTGTGCTTTTGTAGGCATACCAACTTTTTAATTATATTTTTGTTTGAATGATGGAAAGTTCAGTATACATGCCAAACTACAAGTAGGGATACCGGTGGTTTGATTACATGGATAATCACTGTTCATGCTTCATTTTCATTCCCAGTGATGTGTGACAGCCTGCAGACAGACACTACTTACATACAATACACTCTGTAGTGTTTGTGTAGACTCGCACACACAAGCTCACTGTCGCTCTCTGTTTGTCGGATTTTCTCACAGATCTGCAGTAGCGTTTGTAAATGTTTTTTGTTTTGTTTTTTTATCTCAGGAAAAAAAGTGTCTCCAGATGCCTCCAATATGTTTATTGTGGAAGTATATTTTAAGATTTATTTAACATAAGAATTAAGAGTCTGCTTATATAAGATCGTGCCATAGCAGAAGCAGTACCATAAGAAGACTGGAAAGATGTTTGGATATAAATTCATTGTGGATGTAACCTCTGGAAAATCCCTATACACTATGCATGGATCTGCCCCTGTCCTTTGCCCTTACTCTATCTTGCAGTGATTAATGGAGGGACACAGGGGTCCCATCAGGCTGTGCTGAAAGAATTCTAAAACCTTCGTCCTCCCAGCATTCAGTCTCTCAGTATAACTCTGTCCCAAACTTCCTTTTATAGCCTCATTCGGCTCCTGGTTTTTATCTCCCTTGTCTTCTGTCCCCTTGCTCTCACTTCATCTATCCCTGAAAGGGGCCTTTGGCAGGCAGTGTGTCCTCCCGCTTCCTCTCTGAGCTTGTCTTCTTCACATTTCATCTCTCACCCCCTTGGGTCCTCCTCCTACACACGCATCACTGGTCGTCTGTTTTCTCTCTGTAGAAGTATGTCTTCTCAATGAGCTCAACTGGAAGAACTGTGTCCACTGTGTTTATAGAAAGAACCTAACACATGCTCCTTTCTCACAAAACCCATATGCACTATATTCTCAAAAGTATTCACTCACTCATCCAAATCATTGAATTCAGGTGTTCCAATCACTTCCATGGACACAGGTGTATAAACCAAGCACCTAAGCATGCAGACTGCTTCTACAAACATTTGTGAAAGAATGAGTCTCTCTCAGGAGCTCAGTGAATTTCAGCATGGTACCGTGATAGGATGCCACCTGTGCAACAAGTCTAGTAAATATTCCACAGTCAACTGTTACTGGTATTATAACAAAGTGGAAGCGATTGGGAACAACAGCAACTCAGCCATGAAGTGGTAGGCCACGTAAAATCACAGCGGGTCAGCGGGTGCTGAGGTGCATAGTGCGCAGAGGTCTCTGACTTTCTGCAGAGCCAATCACTACAGACCTCAAAACTTCATGTGGCCTTCAGATTAGCTCAAGAACAGTGCAGAGAGAGCTTCGTGGAATGGGTTTCCATGGCTGAGCAGCTGCATCCAAGTACAATGCAAAGTGTCAGATGCAGTGGTGTAAAGCACGCTGCCACTGGACTCTAGAGCAGAGGAGATGTGTTCTCTGGAGTGATGAATCACGCTTCTCCATCTGGCAATCTGATGGACGAGTCTGGGTTTGGTGGTTGCCAGGAGAACAGTACTTGTCCGACTGCATTTTGCCAAGTGTAAAGTTTGGTGGAGGGAGGATTATGGTGTGGGGTTGTTTTTCAGGAGTTGGGCTCGGCCCCTTAGTTCCAGTGAAAGGAACTCTTAATGCTTCAGCATACCAAGACATTTTGGACAATTTCATGCTCCCAACTTTGTGGGAACAGTTTGGGGGAAGAGCCCTTCCTGTTCCAACATGACTGCACACCAGTGCACAAAGCAAGTTCCAGAAAGACATGGATGAGTGAGTTTGGTGTGGAAGAACGTGACTGGCCTGCACAGAGTCCTGATCTCAGCCCAATACAACACCTTTGGGATGAATTAGAGCGGAGACTGTGAGACAGCTAATTAGCTAAGCTAATCATTTGTTTATTGTAGCTTCATATTTATAAGTCAGTTGTGAGAGTCTTCTTAACACCTTTGAGTCAGAAAACAGTTGAGTTTATTTCTTTAAGAGCAGCTAAACTGGACTTAACTATATTTATACTAATTTAGAATGGCAATACTGACTAGTATCTTATCCAAATTATTTTTTATGTATTTCTCCTCTAAGTATTAGTACCAGTTATCACAAATCCAGTTTCTGTCTCATGTATGTATATAATAACAACCATAGCATATTTTGGGGTGGGCTATGTTTTCATGAACATAAAATCTCTTATGGACCTCAAAGGGATTTCATCACCTTTGGGATGAATTAGAGTGGAGACTGCAAGCCAGGCTTTCTTGTCCAACATCAGTGTCTGACCTCACAAATGCACTTCTGCCCAAATGGTCAAAAATTCCCATAAACACTCCTTATCCTTGTGGAAAGCTTTTCCAGAAGAGTTGAAGCTGTTGTAGCTGCAAGGGGTGGGCTGACACCATATGTAACCCTATAGATTAAGTAAGGGATGTCACTCAAGTTCATATGCGTGTGAAGACAGACGAGTGAATACTTATGGCAACATAGTGTATATGATCTTATATACTGTTAGACTTGATTCATGGGGGTTTATTTTGGAGGGGGATAAAGCACTCAAGTGTAGACTTGATCATATCTTGCAGGTGGTATGAGGCCATCCATAATAACATAACTATGATCTCAAGCAGGGGCCATCTCTCACTGTTGTGCTTTGCACATTTTTGTCTTCTGGAAAAGAGTCATACACCATTAATTTCCATCCCAGCTGTGGTGTAATTGATTAGACTGAATTATTTCATGTCACGGGAAGAATGTTAACAAAGTTAAATGCGCACTTTGTGATAACATGACCATGTCCAATTTTGTCTGTCTCTCTCATGCCCTGTCTGTACTTTTTTTCCCCCTTTTTTTTAAAGATCACTGCCATGAAGTTTGGCTCAGATATCCATAGTTCCCAGAGAATGGACCTGTATCATTTTAGTGACCATCTGGCTTTTCCCTTACTGACACCATGAGGTTAAAATCTGTGTCACTGCATGAAATGTCTCAAAAACTTGTGAATATACTGCGATCCAGATTGATGTTCATAATTGTAAAGTATTTTATAATTGCTTGATTTTACACTTATTAATAAAGATTCTCTTCAGCTTCTGCTAAATTATGAATTGGCAGAAGCTACAATGTTACACATATAACCTGTTTTTAAATACCTGTTTAGCATTTCATACAGTGAACAGACTTGGAGCAGGCAGCACGACTCTACACTCTGTCACTTTTTCATTCCTCACTTTACCTCAACTGTCTTTCATCCTGGATCTCAGTCCTCATCTTGCTGACCTTTTCTCATGCTGTGGTCATAGAAATGCTCATAAAAAGCTATAAAAACAAACTCTACTGGTGTCAGTCCTCTCAAGTCATGACACTACAGCATGGATCTTCCCATCTGGATGTCATTGGTGTCATTTGATGAGCAGCATAACTATCAACACAACAAAGCCTGAAAGGCTGACCTGTAAGCACCAAGGTCCAGAACAGAATTTGAAATAATCCCAGGTTGATTTAGCTCAGTATGTAGCAGGAAGCCCTGATTAGAAGTGTGGCCCATAGGGAAATGGAGTTAAGCCCGTGTTTGACCCGAGGCCAGTTAAGGAGAGGGAAGGTCCCATGTTGTCAGGCCCGGAGCAGAAACCAGAGCTGTGTTTACACTGGAGCCCAGCCACAGCAGCATAGTGGGAGTTTGTCCCGCTGCTTTCAGGTCCCCCTGATTCAGTTCATGTTCTCCTTCACATCCTGCTCTCTGCTGAGTGATCTGGGCCTCTGCATGTCCTTTTCACTGCTCCATTACTTGAATTTCCATTTCTGTGGCATGCTTCTAAAATCAATCAGTCACACATTTATTAGTTATAATACTGATTCCATACAATGCATTCAATCGTTTTTTGCTTTCTAAAATCCCTTTTCATTTTCTCCTATCCAGTGGTGCTCCTTTTCTTGCCTAATCGGGATTCCAGCAATTGGTGAAATCCAGGCAAAACAGTTGACGGCTATTTGAGGTTCCAGATGTGGCTCACATTGAGGAGTTGATGATGTCAGGTTCTGATTCTGGAGTAGGATCTGGATTTTCTGTGTAGAAATGCGCTCGCTGACTTGCCCTTCTTTTATCTGTGGCTTTAATTATATTGGCTCTCTCTTGTGTTGGTGCTTTTTGAGGCCTTCTATAAAAAGTCCTCCTGATTCTTAAATCAGTGCCCATTTTCCTAGACTTTCTGACAGACTGTAGTTGCACTACACGACTACTACTACTATGACGACGACGACGACTATAAGAAATATTGTGCGTTTCGCTCTTTTACAGTACTACTTCTCAGTTTTTGTCCCATCTGTCCTTTTGCTCATTGTTCTCACAAATCTGTGATGCTAAAATGTTCCTATTTTAATTTTCCTGTTCTGTAGATGTATATGCTCTCTGGAGGCTTGTGAGTGCACACAGGCATAAGGGGACTTCAGCTCCGCAACAGGAAGTTGATGGCAGGACAGGAAGCACAATTAGCTATACAGAAGTGACAATGCAGACAAGCTGTAATGCTTATCAAGGGGAAAAAAAGCTGTGAAAGTCTATTATGACTGGGCCATAATTGTCCTTTTGGGACATTTGGTGTTATATCAAGGCATGCCTCTGTTATCACCAGACCAAAACACACATGGCAATGTTTGATGTTTTGATTTTCCTGCTTCTGTATGTGATGTATGCATATGTGTTTGTTTTACAGTTAAAATCTGATTATTTGATTTCAGTGCTGGACTATTGTCGGAAGGCAAAGCTGCACAGGCTGAATAAACTCTGGCTTTTGACATGCTGCCCTTTTAGAGCCATTTTGTGTCCGGTCTTTTGTTAAAAACAATATTTTAGTACTGTGGTTAAATTTAAGTCAATTTTCTTACACTGGAGATCAAGCTTTTGGTATGAAGCAATATCATTCATAATTTTACAGGCTCATAATGTGAGGAAAACATACAGCGCGTGTGAATCACACAGCCAGACAGCAACAACCGCCAGCATGATCTGGTCTCTGACTCTGTTTGCTTTTTTCTTTTCAGCCCACTTATGTTTAAACCTTCCCAGTCACAGCCACAGGGGTTATTTGGATATGCATCTTTTCTCTTTTTATCCAGTGACTCACAAATGTCTTCACCCAGATTCTTTTTTATGTTGTCCTGGATTCACCGACACTACAGGGAGGCTTCAAACAGTGTAGCAATGAATCAAGATATTGTTCAGCATCTCTCAACAGGCCTTAGCATTAGCTGGAAAGAATCAGCCCACATTAATAGCGTTTTAAACACTTCCCGAGGTTTAAACTCTGAATGCATATGGCAGCACTAACAAAAGTAATTTGATTTTAAATAGTTTAACAGTATTTGGATTGCTGTAACAGACTAATGAAATGAAAACAAGAAAATGCTAACAAATTAAACACAAACAAATGTTGTGCTACTGTATTCTGCATCTGAATTACTTTTACTGTGATTGTAAGTCTACAGCCAGCCTGCTAACATTAGCATCCTAATATATGAAAGCAAATGAATTCAAAGAAGCTAATAAAATCTTAAATTGTCATCAGATGATAGACAGTTTTTGACTAGCACGTTTACCCGCATGCAACCAAAGCATGCTCAAATGTGATTGGTCAGTAGAATTCCAACTATAAACAGAAGCCACAAATCTTGTCCTTTGCCAGATTTTACATTTTCATATGTAGATACCTGTCTACAGAGGCTGTGACATAACCAAAGAAACTACAGTTCAGCCTAAGGAATGAATGAACAAATTATTATGACATTTAGTTCAGTGGTTGCAGAAACAAGCTTCCATACCATGTGGTTAACATGACTCTTTTGTTATTTCTCTGGAACTGAAGTTTCCTTTCAATTTACATCTTGGTTAGAGCTTGACTGTATCGGCTGATACAAGCTGCCTATACATGTATATCTGTATCGACATTTATAACAGCTGATAACATTTAACTGGTAAAAAAGATATGGGAGAAACACAATGTTATGTTATGTTCAACAATGTTATGAGTATACAACTTTCCTGTTGGCAACATAAGTTTGTAACGCCACAAAATTCCGAGCAGAGTCAGGCAGAGAGTAAAGGGGTAATCCACGACTTGTTGTGACAATAAAGCAAGACTAATTTTAAACTGCATTGTCATATTATCTTAGTAAGGACTCATAAACAACTACTCGTAACAAATATTAGGGAAATCTGTTTATGCTTCATGTGTCTGAAAGAACAAAAACTCAGCCGATATTGCGGAATATCAGATTTTTAAATTACAGAATATTGGTATCGGTCTTAAAATTCCTGTATCAGTCAAACTCTACTCTTGATTCAAAGGTCATCTCCAGTTTGCGTGCTTGCAAAGAATCCTTCACATAGATGGTTCTCAACTGGCAAAGGGAGTATCACAGCACAGATATAGTTCAGATATGCATAAAGGCATATCACAGTATTTTTCCATCACAGATTCATGCAAACTTGTGTCCAGGTGTTTCAAGTTCACGAGTTTGCACTTTCTCTTTGATGTCTTCATCATTAGTGTGATGAATGGCAGCTGTAGCCTTGACAAATCATAACAGTGAGAGATTAGACACTGTACAAATGTATACACACAGACACGCACCAGGGAGCACACACACACAAGTAGTGAAAGCGCACAAATTTCTATAGATGTGCTCTTTTCTAGGCCAGGTACATTATATATAATCTCTACCCATAAAGGTTGCTATGGTCCAAGTTAAAATGTATTGCATTGCAGTTTGTTACATCCTCTGAATTTTAACAAAATGATGCCGCAACAAAAGGTGGGAAGAAGAAAATAATTTTTCTTTTTCTTTTTTTACATCTAAAGAGCATGATTCAAAATATTACAGCATTCCTGTAGCTACACTCTTTATGAGAAATAAAACATATGCAGGTTGTTTGTTTCATTTCATGAATGCACTCTATACGCTGATGCTTAAGGTTTAAGATGATTTGAATGCGTGTTGTCCACAACGTCATACAGTACATGTTGGTTTGTACTTTAAGAGTTTGGTTTAAACTGGAATACAAATGTACATCATGCAATGTATGATGGTACCTTCCTAATACAGCGAGTTCTTTGAACATATCTAAAGCACTCAAACTAGAGACTGAACTAGTCCTGCACTTCCACCTGCCTAGCAAGCCAGTCAGCTAGCTGGTTAGCAGCATCTGGATTTTCAAAATAAGAGCAAGGGGTTTGTCCACTATAAGTAGACACTATTGGCCCGTTTCCCGTTCATGGATTAAGCATGGTCCTAGTCTAAAAGAAAAAAGTCAATGAAGACCACAATAGGAAAAAATATTTAGTCCAAGATTAGGCTTAATCCCTGTACGGGAAACTGGCCCTTTAAGTTCAGGCTGGGAGAAAGAGTACACAAGAAAAATAGGCACTCTCCATCCAGACCTGAGACAATGCAACCCTTGAAAGAGTGTACAATGTATGATCTTTGTCTTTAAGGGTTTTCTTTAGGAAATTTCATAATATTCCGAACAGCCCAGAAACTCAGTTAAGCTGCTTTACGTTTCTTTTCTTCTTTAAAAAAAAAAAAAAAAAAATCAGCATTAGCGTTTTCATTTGTTTTCTCTAGTCTACCCCTTTCAACCCCAGAAGCTGATAATTCACATCACACATATCTGTGCCAATTACAGCAGCTCTTTGAGGATCTAACAAAGCAGAAAAGTGCTTACAGCAGGACTGTAGCATCTACAAAGTTCAATAGTGGGTTCAGACACTTGGTTAGTTGGCCAAGGTCAAAGTGGAAAGGTCAGATTAAGAATAAGCAAAGTCCTCAGTGTGTTAAACATCTCACAAGTCAACCTCTTATGACCCTCGTGGGAGAATTTAGTTTCTGTTGACTTTTCTGGTCTTAGGAATCTTCATTACTGTGATCACAGCAGCCTTATTTTACACCTCTCTCTCCGTAGTTTTCCCATGTTCTCCTCATACTGTGTCAACACCAGTCCCAGATCAAACACTCATCCTGCAGCAGTCTGTGATCTCTGTTCATCTGACACCTCACGTGAAACAGAGAAACCAGCTCAAAGGGAGTTTGCGATTTTATCAAACAAAGTCTTCCTGCGCCATCAGCTTTGATTTGCTGATGTTTAGATGTTTTAATGAAGTTGTATCGATGTGACAAACAAGTGTGCTAAACATTTTTTTGTTACAAAATCTCCTAACAAATGTTTCTTATCACAATCACTCCAGTCAGTCATTCCTTTTTACCGTTTTTAATTAATGTTTTTTCCTAATAACACTCTGTTGTCATAAGATGTTTCACTGAAAAATATGCCACGGAAGAAGTGGAATGTCCAGCTGTGTACTGAATCAAATCTGTCTGTGTTTTTATGCCTTTTTTAGCTGCATGGAATCCATTGAGGTTTGCTTTATGCAACCATCTACACTAGTTTATGGTTTTAAAGATTAATTTATGGGGTAAAGATTTACAAATTGTTAACCTTGTAGAACTTAGTAGTCCAGTCTGTATTATCACATGAGTCACGTGGACTGCTGATTGTTCTGAAATACCACAAATCAACCCCTGATCCTTGTGGTTTGGGAGGTCTTCAGTCTTGCAGACTGGAGACCAAAGTGATAAGAATGCCTCTCTCTAGTTTTAGTCTCAGTCAGAGTCTGACATTATTTCTCTCCACATTTATTTACAGTTTGCCTTCAGTTTGTTTTGTCTGTATTTTCTTTCTGCTTTTGTCTTGTCATCATCCTGTCCTCCTGCCTTAGTTTCTTTGTTGATTCTGGCTGCTTTTGACATTCACAGGAAGTGCTAGGAAGTGGTTTTGTCTGTTGTAAAATGAACGTATACAGTACACGGAAAAACCAAGACCGTGGTGAATCAGGCTGACCACATGTGGCCCACACAAACCAACCAACATCATATCTGATTGAGCTGTACGATGGTCGTTCAGTATGACTGACTGGAGGCTAAAACAGTCACCGTATAATCAGCAGCGTCTTTGATAACTGATTTTATTATTTACTTTTACAGTTCATTGAATTATAAGGTTTGGTGAAGCATGCATTTTAAAGGATTGGTTTTCTACTTTCTTTATAAAGTACAGGACAAGAAGTGATAAGGAAAAAGTTTATCAACTGGCAGAAGATTAGATTATTTTTGTACTAGACATAAACAAACACAATGAAAGGAAAGGCTCACAAATACCTCAGAAATCTGAAAGAAAATAATTACCTTTCTAAGAACTGTCCTTCTAAATGATACAATATGATTTTTTTTAAACCATATCAATTTCTAAGTCTGATTAGAGACTTGGCAGATATTAGCAAAATGCACAAATGTCTAGTTGTCTAGTCGGGACAGACATGCATATAAACTACAATCTGACTTGTTGGTGGAGCTGTGCAGCCACAGTGTGCTTTAGTTTGCTTTGGTTAAAGGTTTGGTGTTGTGGAAATGCAACAGTAGATTACTAAATTTTCTGGCAAAGAAAATAATAGACTCAGAGAAAAAAAAATGTGCAGTTTGTCAAATATTTTCTTTTATCAGGATGCTACCATGTGCATCATTAGATGATATAAGCATATCAAAGCACTGTTGCTGTTCCCAGTGACAAAATGTAATGAATATATATAATAGCCACATAAACACTGCATACAATTTGTCTTCATAAAGTTTTGGACTATGACACTTTTCATCTGTAGAGGATTTTAAATCAGTCCAAATGTTACTGAAGTGCAGACTTTCAGCTTTATTTCAAGGGGTTTAACAAAAGTATTGCATTGACTGTCTTTGGACCTCATGTTTTTTGGATCTTGTCCTTTTACAGTTCCAGTGAAAAGCTAATAAAGTGCAAGTTAAGCATTTGAAATCTTCTCCAGATCTTTTATTCGCTGCATTTGTTTTGAAATAATGAGGGAAGAGGTCAGGGAATAGGGAACATGCAGTTTAAGGCCATGAAACTGTTAACTATCCAGTTTCTTTGGAGCCACGGAAAATGGGGGGCTCCGTGTAATTCCTTAATTCAGTCCTTTAGTTAAACTCCTTGAATAAAGTTTGCACTTAAGTCACATCTTGACTGTTTGCTTTAAAATCCTCTGAAGTGGTGTGCAGAGGCAAAATAACAACAACAACCAAAAAAAAAAAAAAAAAGGAAGGGCAA
>VUQM01095355.1:0-10729 GCA_015108615.1 Australoheros scitulus | reverse complement strand
GTTAGAAGAAGGTAAACTGATCTTGTTTGGCAACAAATTAGACAAGCTACTTTCTTTCAGTACTGCTGATGCAGGAAAGCAAAGAAAGCATATTATTGTATGTCTTAAAGCCACATTTGCAGACACAGTAGTTAAACAAGTTTATTGGCAAATTTAAATAAAAGGTAAATCTTATACTGTATACGTGTCTTATACAGTTAAAATTCTGTACCAGTCAAAAGTTTGAACAATGGTTTCATTTATTTATTAATTTTTTCCTACATTGTAAATTAATACTGAAGTCATCCAGACTATGAAGGAACTCATAAGGAATCATATAGTAAACTTAAAAGTATTAAACAAACCAAAATATGTTTTAGATTCTCCAAAGTAGGCTTCTGCCTTCTGCTTTCATTACACTCTTGGCATTCATGAGGTAATCACCTGAAATGGTTTTCCAACAGTCTTGAAGGAGTTCCCAGAGGTGCTGAGCACTTGTTGGCTACTTTGCCTTCACTCTGTAGTTCAACTCATCCCAAACCATCTCAACTGGGTTTAGATCAGGTGATAGTGGAGGCCAGGTCATCTGATGCAGCACTCCATCACTCTCTTTCTTGGTAGAATAACCCTTACATAGCCTGGAGGTGTGTTTGGGGTCATTTTCCTGTTGAAAACCAAATGACGGTCCCACTAAGGACAGACCAGATAGGATGGCATGTCACTGCAGAATGCTGTGGCAGCCATGCTGGTTAAGTGTGCCTTGGATTTTGAATAAATCACCAACAGTGTCAACAGCAAAGCACCTCCATACCATCACACTTCCTCCTTCATAGTTCACGGTGGGAACTACACATGTAGGAACCATCCACTCACCTTTTCTACGTCTTACAAAGACATGGTGTTTGGAACCAAAAATCTCAAATTTGGACTCATCAGACCAAAGGACAGATTTCTACTGGTCTAATGTCCATTCCTTGTGTTCCTTGGCCCAAACCATTCTTTTGTTGTTGTTCTTCCTTAGAGGTGGCTTCTGTGCAGCAATTTGACCATAAAGTCCAGATTCACTCTGAACATTTGATGTTGAGATGTGTGTGCTACTTGAACTCTATGAAGCATTTGGGTGGGCTCTTATCTGGAGTGCTGTTAACTTTCTGAGGCTGCTAACTCTGATGAACTTATTCTGTGCAACAGAGAATCTCTAAGTCTTCCTTTCCTGGGGAGGTCCTGATGACAGACAGTTTCATCATAACGTTTGATGGTCTTTGTGACTGCACTTGAAGATACTTTCAAAGTTTTGGAAAATTTTCAGATTGTAATGATGAACGTTTTTCTTTACTTAGTTGAATAGTTCTTGCCATAATATGGACTTGAACATTATTCAAGTAGGGCTCTTCACTGTATAGCAACTCTACCTCTTCACAACACTACTGATGGTCTCAAACTCATTAAGAGGGCAAGAAATCAAGAAATTAACTCTTATTAAGGCACAGCTGTTAACTGAAAGCCATTCCAGGTGACTACCTCATAAAGATGACTGAGAAAATGCCAAGATGTCATCTACAGTAAGCAAGAGGTGCCTACTTTGAAGAATCAAAAATATAAAAGATATTCTGGTTTGTTTATTAAATAATTCCATATGTATTTCTTCATAGTTTGGATGGCTTTATTATTAATCTACAATGCAGACAATTTTTAAATAATGAAAACCACTGAATTAGAAGGTGTGTCCAAACTTATTAAGGAATTGTGGATCAATATAAATGAAATTTAAGTCATGTGTCACAAACTGGCTTATAAGACCATCAAAAGAGGAGGACATATTTTTCAAAAATGACTTAAAAACATTCTAAAGTTTAGCAAAGTAATTTATTAAAATAAAAGGAGGTAACATAAGTACATAATAAAAGCCTAAACCTATCGGAGTGTGTAAATCAGCAGAATCAGTGGTGCACGGATGTGCATGAGAGTAGAAATATGTCTCTTTGTCATATAGTACAGAAAAACAACATGAAGCTACTAAAGAGAAACTAATGTCTCAGTGAAGGCCATCTACTTGCACTTTAGTAGCCTATAGAATATATGATTTATCAGCAGTTTAATACAGATTTTATCCATTTTGTTATATTTAAGTGCTGTTTAAAACAGTCTAATATAAATTGAAAACAGATTTAGGGAGTGGGGAACAAAAAGAGGACAAAAACAGTTAAAAGTAAAAAAACAAAAAAACAACCAAAAAACAGTTTCACTTAATCTGCAGCGTGGGAGCCAAAGAAAACTGAAGAGAAGCACCGTAGGTGTATGAGGCTAAATAAGAAAGACATTGATGCACAGATGTTTTGGCACCAACGGTTTTGCTTTGTATCATTCTGAGAGTTAGCGACTGAGAAAAATGACAAAAAACATGAGTTCATAAGAAGTTTCAAATAAAAAGCAGACTAAATGAGTGAAATTAAAGAGTGCATTAAAAATAAGATGTAATATTACCAGCAAAAAATAGCAGAATGTTTACTTCTTGTATCACCAGTTTCACAATAATTGAAATTTGTGGATGAATATGCAGATAGATCTGCTAGTATCGTATCTGTTAGTGTTTCTAAATCACTTCAAATTAAAATCATAATATCAAAAGGAAACACATTTTGCTGCACACAAATTCTTTGAGATGCATTCCCGATAACGGTTGAATATGAGAAAGCAGGCATGTACTGTGCTGTTTGGCATAATCCTGGCCATCAACTCCTACGCTCTCTGCATCTCCACAGCATGGAGCATCCACTGTCTGTCAACACTAATGGGCGGCAAACTAAACATCACAGAGGGAATGGGACAAGAATATACACAAGCAAGCGATAAATGCATATTGGTCCATTTTTGGAAGTATAGGGGTGCTGTGACTTATGCTCAAATAAATCCTGTTTCACATGATCTGCACTGGGCAGCTAGAATGGGCTTTTTTGACACATTTCAGCATCGTTGCTTTAGGGTAGAGAGGCTGTGTCAGTTGTAATGTGCTTATGAATGCTAACGCTCGATCTCGAAGGTAGAGCAGGAGAATCATTACAGCAGAAACAGTTAAAAACAAACAAAATAAAGAACAAAATTATTTGTCAGGATGATAAGCTGATAAAAATTCCATGCCGATATTTTGAGAGTAATTCTGAGCACAAGCACGTTTTTTTTTTTTACCCTTGTCACAGTATAGTATATTTGATAGTGCTTGCATAAACCTGAAGGGCAATTAAGGGAATGAACACAAGATAATTGTATTTACTGCAATGCACACATGGGGTCAATAATGAGAATGAATTATGCTGCTGCATAGTGCCGTTTGTCGTATACAGGGCTGCAGGGCCAGATCATGTCCTTCCTCTTCTCTCAATATGAGCTCCCATTGGAGTCCGAAGGTAGAGATGGCAGCTAAGTGGGCTCTGGATTGATGTTCTCCCACAGCAAAGCACTGCAGAGGCCCGACTTTTGCTCCTCTCACACCACCCCACCCCCACCCCCACACTACCTCCCGCTAAACCGCTTCTTCACTAACCTGCATTGCACCAGTTATTTCTCACCTCCAACTTAACATCTCCTCCTGTCCTATAGATTCGGTACTCTAGAGTCCTCCCACCTCCCTCCCTCTGTCCCTCAATCTCTCTCACTGTAAATACTGCAGGAGTGATTCACATGTGCTCAAGTGTGGGCTTACAAATGAAGGCTGCTGGTCCTCCTGTTAGCAAAAATTCAAAGGGGGAAAGGCAGGTTTAATAGGACAGTCTGAAACACCACCGATGTCTTGTTTTACAGTGCGGCCCAACAAGCTCATTGTGTTAAAAAAAAAAAAAAGTAGTCACTTGGAGTTGGAGGTGTGTGACCTGTTGCCTGTGGCTGCTTTTTCTTCTTCCAATATTTTGCAGTATTTAAAATTGAGGTGCTACTGAAATACCTGACAGCTGTTTTGCTCTGCAAACATATTTTAATGGAAAATCATGGATATTGCTAATCTCAGTGTCAAATATGCAATCTTCAAACATGCACCGTATCCCTGAACTGCTTTAGAAATTGCCAGGCAGAGTTGTAGCCTGTGTAAAAAAAAAACAAATACCTGACACAGTCACGTTGGGTGTTAAATAGTCTTTAACCATGCCAGCACCATATTACCAAGAACATGTAATGCCTGTTGCACCCATCTGTACACAGATCACGTTGTTTGCTCCATTTGAGGCAGTTCAACTGTGGACATTCTCCTGAAATAGTGTGAAAATGGCCGTATATTGCAATTCCTATGACCCATGTTAACTGGTAACTGCGATATACTGAAGCTAGCATCAGTTTGATACAACTGCAGATAACACCACATTCCTTCTTATGCAAGTTCCTTGAATTTACATCAGGTATGGGCATAAAATATAAGGACTGGCCATTCAATAAAAATATGCTATTGATTGCTATTGATATGTATTCATTTTTTGTTAACAAAAAATCTCAGTTGTGGGGCAGAAAACATTAAAATAATTTGTGGCAATGTTTTTGGTCACTTTGAGATGACTTTTAATGTCAGCAAATTAATCTGCTATGCTACTTAGTGGAAAAAGAAATATTGCAACCTCCCCTCAAAAAAACTGTCTAGACAAATAAATGACAAGGAAGCAAAACAGCTGAAATTGCAGTATGACCCACGTATTGACTCACATTCCCATGCAGGGCTTCTCTTATTTAATCTTAATAAATAGGAGTAGATTTGAATAGATATGTTTGCAATATGCATCGCATATAAGCCGTCTTCTGGACAATAAAGATTATTAAAAGCCTAGATCAAACCGGTGCACCAAATTTTTAGCACCAATGATACCATGAAATGCACAGTGTTGTTCAGCCTGCTCTGGAACAGAAGGTCTTGGCCTGCTGTTGGAAGTAAGTTGATTGCGTTCCCTGCTGCTGACGTGTGACAGGCTACTGACTGCTGTTCAAAAGCTTTGAACAGGCGCTTCACCATCAACCCCAAGATTTCAATGGCTAAGTGGAGAAAAAGCAAAAAGACCCAGATGTGTATCTGTGTGTCATGATTGGTCGTCATTTGTTTACAGCATTTAGTGGGATCTCGATAAATCAGACCCCGTCTCTATGGCAATGACTTCCTGATCCACTCTAGGCTGATTTAATAGTCCTGGGGGACCGCTAAACACACGCCATGGATGCTCTCTCAGCTCCGCTTACCAGGCTTAGGCTGCTGTAAATTCAATCATTTACTGGTTAGAACACCTGTGTGCACTTGGGTGAATTTGTGTTTGTCTGTGTGTAGTTTATCTGCATGTGTTTGTGTGTGTGTTTTTTTTTCTGTTGAACAAACGGAATTTCTAAAGCAAATGAATGAGGCAGTTAGAGTGAAAACAAAATCTGCTTTCGGTTGGAGACGAGTTTTCATTGGGTGCCAGTGTGACTTGTCTTGTTTTTAATTGCTCACTTCCAACAGACATGCAGAATTATTCCATCCCTCCAACTGAAACACACCATTTTCTTTTGATTTAATTTAAAGTTCAGTTCAGCTTTTGTTTTATATAAACACTGAAGGAAATGGCTCTCAGAGTCTGCAACTCTGTGCAGCTTTTAGCTCCAGTGGAAGTAAGTGAATACCAAAACAGGTAAAAACCTGGTGAGGAAAAGACCCAAGACACAAATAGCAACAAGTGAAAGCTTCCCAATAGAACTCACCACAGACCTGAGTGTGTGTGTGTGTGTGTGTGTGTGTGTGTGTGTGTGTGTGTGTGAGAGAGAGAGAGAGAGAGAGAGAGAGAGAGAGAGAGAGAGAGAGAGAGAGAGAGAGATGATAAATCAGTATCTTCTCATTTTCTGTCAGAATTGAACATCCTTCTCACAGTGGGTTTTGTTTTTGTACGAACAAACAGTAATCAGAGCAGGAAACCCCAGTGGGGGGCCAGGATAGAGCGAGAGAGGGAAAGAGAGAGAGAGAGAGTGGGTGGAATTATTACTGTGTGTGCTGCTGCTTGTGCTTTTCACAAAGGGGGTAGGGGTGGGGTGGGGGGATTACACTGAGGGATAACTCAAAGCTGATTGAAGACTGTGGCAGGGCCCAGGAGCATGTGACTGTCTCATGTTGATATATGGTGTCATCAAGATCATAGTTTGTATTTTTTTTCTAACAGCCTTCAGTCAGCAGAGCTTCTAAACAGCATGTGTTCAAGTGTATATTTAGCACTGCTGCATTGCTGGCTTCAGCATTTGAACAAAAATGTCAAATATTCTCTATGGAGGAAAATGTTTGAGTTGGGGGACATAAAGTGCTGCCTTGTAAACAAGGTGTATTACTGGAAAGTGTCAAGGAAAAAGAAAAACATCACTAGTGAGTAACTTAGTAATTTGGCTGGCTGCTTTACATCTAATCTGTAATTTATCCTGACAAACAACAACACATCCTAATGCAGTCATACTTTAGGTGTGTGCTGAATATACTGCAACTCTGTGCAAGTGGAAAGCCACATCAGCTTTTGAGGTGATGATTGGATGACATCCATCTATTTTCTTCCACTTATCCTTTTCAGCAAATGTTATTTGCCTTTGAATGGGTGCTTTTCTTTGTGCACAGATTAAGCAAGACACAGCCAGGCTACCTTAGACTTACTAAGCTAACTACTGTACAGACAATAACCCCAGAAAATAACCAGATAAGTTTTCTGTACAAGCTGCCATTACAATAATAGTAATATTTTAAACTTAATAAGCCTCTACCTTGTGAATAATTGTGGATAACATGTGGACTAGTGTTGCTGACTGCAGATGGGATCAAACTTAAACTTTGTAACAAGTGTGGGATGTACTGTAGTAAAAGTGTGTATTTTCACCAAACCACAATCTCTTCCTAACATTAACCATGTTTGCTGTAACCAAATAGCAAAGTGGCCTCACTACCTTCTTCTTAGTCCACATACATGCTTTTTCACAAACAACTGTGTGGGTAATATCAGGCTGTAGGGACAAGAAACTCATGTGACTCTTTACCAGAAAATAAACATGTTTATTTCCCAAAAACTATTCTTCCAATTCCGGGTGTACATCACTTATAACTGTCACGTTACTGTAACTGCTCTAACTGTAGTTACAGGGTTTTGAATACTATATGATACCATTCTGCAGCTGCTCATCCATCCATATGAAGCCCTTTTGACCAAATTCAAGAATCAGTTTTCATTACTGCAGGTTTTCAAGCCTCTTTCAATAGACTCTCACTGTTTTACCAGGGTTGCACTGAAAATGTGTACACTATGCCAGCAAAACACTAATGAACTGCTTTGGATATGGAGTTGTCACGCTAGCGGTGTACCATCATCATGTTTGGTGCAGTTTGCCAAAACTGTCAGAATCATCACCTCAGATCCTTTTCAGAGCTGTGGCAATTTTAAAGCAATTTGCAGCAGCAGTCACCTCAAGGCACTATGTAATAAAGTTAAGACCATCCAGTATTAGAGAGAGAACCTCAACAATCAGATGATCCCCTATGAGCAAGTGCTAGGCAACAGTGGGCAGGAAGAGCTTCTTTTTACCACGACGAGACCTCCAACAGAACCAGGCTTAGGGAGGGGGAGCCATCTGCCATGACCAGTTGGAGGGTGAAGGGAAAGAGAAGACAGAAACAAAAGGAGTGCATAGAAATTAAGACTATGGTTACCAAACTGTAAGGCAATTTTGACTGACAGGTGGATGCTGACACAAGCAGTTGTAGCTGGTAGCCGCCTGCTAGGCTTTACCTCTGCTAATCCAAGTGTTTGCTCTGTTGGTGCCTTTTGGACTGTGCACTGATAATAATACCTACTGTTGGCGGTACCACCCATTCAAGAAGTGGCAATTCTATGGTGTATGTTATCTTTTTAAATTATTCAGTGACTCAAGTTTTCCAGTATATAATTTAAGACCCTTTTAGCAATTGCTTTATTTAATGTTTGACAACATTTAACAGACTCCACTGCACAAATTTGTATTTTTTTCCCCTTTGGATTGGCCAGGCTCTAAAGCTCATAAATAAGCAATGCCAATAACAAACCCTGACTTGATGATACCTCAAATAAGTCCCCGGTGGGAAGGGGACTAATGTTCTCATGGTATCAAAATGGGATGCCCAAGCTACTAAAATAGCCCAGGATAAGGCTGAACTGCACGCACCTATGCAGCGCTATTTATTCATGGTGCTATATGTGTGTATATCTGCAGTCGTAGGGAAGGCCGCCACTGTATGAGCTACTGCAGCTATAATGTTCTTTCTTTTTTGGCAAAGGGGAAAAGGGAGATAGGGAGAAATATAGAGAAAGGGGAGCCGGGTGACAGAGGGAGAGGTTGGTGTGTTTTCAGCTGATCCACTTCCTCCCTGATGTTGGCTCTCATTTGTCTTGGCTGGAAACTGAGTACAAGGCTAGAATACTGATGACGGTTAGTCCGCATCCACCCCCCCCCCTCCTCATCCTCCTCTCTTTCTACCTCTCTCATCTTCACCCCTTTCATTTATCCTCTCTACACATACTCTACATTCTGTCTGCTCAACTGATTTCCTGCCTCCTGTCTCTCCCCCTTTTTACCCTCCTCATTTCGGCTCCCTCCCGATGCAGCTGCACTTCGCCGACCCAAATTTCCCTTCCACCCCTTCACTCCTCTTCTTCTATCCATCTTTCCATCTGACCTCACTCTACCTCTCCCACTGCTCAGTCTATCACTTACCGGCTACATTATCGAGTTCCATTCCTCCTTCCTTTTGCCCTTTTTTTTTCCCGCTCTACATTCCTACCAATTCCTCCTCTCATCTTGCCTTCAGCATCCCCGCTGCAGTTTGCTGTCTTTTTTGCTTTCTCTAATTTAGTGTCTCAGCCTCCTGTCCTTCTCATTTTGGTCTGCCTCCTGTCACCTTTCAGTTTCTCTCTCTTTCTATCTGTTTCTTTCTTTCCTGTGTGAATTAGTTTCCTTGTCTATGTGGGTCATGGGGGTGATGAGACGTGAAATCAGAAGTGTGTATTTGTGTGTGTTCTTATGACAAAGAGCAAGGGAAGGTGGACTGGGAAAATGGTAAGGAGAGGAAGGGAGAGACACATAAAATAGACTACATTACAGTTCAGACCCTGCACAGGTGACATCCAGTGAAATGTGCAGTGTTTTCAAATACAAACATGACTGCAGGCACAGTGTATGATGGCAACTGTAGTTTCTGCACCTACTGTAGCTTGGCAGAATTGTGACTGTGGGTAGCAGAGCTTGGTGTCCGCCTCAAAGCTACAGCTCCTGCCTTATAGCTATTTGTGTTAGCATAACTTAAACTTGCAAATAGGCCAGTTTTCAGTAGACAGCAGACGGCATCATTGCCAAATGTGTTGACATAATGTTATGCGAAGCAGCCTTTTTATTTGTGCTGGATGATCTGTGAGTCTAATATGGACAGCTGTGAGTGTGAGCTGTCAAATTTAAACACAACAAAAGGGAACTAAAATTGTTACACAGATTATAATTTGACCTTTTGAACTCGATAGAGTTCACCCCTTCCACATTTAATCCCTTTTCTTTTGCATCATCATAATTTCCACCATTTCAGATTAACATTTTGATCTTTAACAATCCATTTCACTTGGTTTATAAAGCTTGTTGTTTTTTAAAATTCTTTTACTAATTTTACTTATTACAGAGGAAGGCCAAATCCTGCCAGGGACCAGGTTTATATTCCTGCTTTTGTTTTGTTTTGTTTAATAAGGTCCCAGTAAAAAGTTTGGGAAGTCCAGAAACAAATTTATTCACAGTGGCAAGTTTTTCATCTCTAAAGGAAACAGGGGAAATACGGTGTTCTGCATGTATTTAATTGCCTGGCTCAGTGCCTTTTTAGATACCTCCGCCTTGTATAGCAGCAACAGTTGAGCCTCTGTTCAAATGATGAGAAGGCTGTGTTGTTTTCCTGTCAGTCTACTGATATAAACCCTTAAACACTTATTTCCCCTTATTACTGCATCTCCTGTCTGTAGCCTCTTGGAGTCAGTCTGTGGTGGAATAGAGATGTTTTTTAAAGGGAAAGGAGTAATATGACACTGTTACAGGCAGTGCATAAAATGGTGAACATGGGCACCTAACCTAGCCGTTAGGACCATTTGGAGGTTTTCTAGGCACGCCCAACTGGGAGAAGTCCTGATATAGACTCAGAACCCATTGGAGAGATTATATATCTTGTATGGGAATTCCTCAGGATCCCCAGGAAGAACAGTTGCTAGGGAGAAGGATGTCTGGAATACACTGCTTAACCTGCTGCCACCGCGATCCAACTTTGGATAAGCAGAGGATAATGGACGAATAGTCATCTAACCCTGCTGACACTGGCACCTAACCCATGTACATGTCTGCAAGCCAGAGGCAATGAATACTCGTGTATTTATGTCACTTGAATTTTAGTTACTAAGTGCTCACTAAAAAAAACAGTGCATTCCAAAATGACCAAAAATGTTTGTGTTCAGAAGCCAAGCAGCAGGGACAGCAAAGTTTCCATCTTTTACATTTTGTCCACAGTTTTCCTCTAGCATTAACCGAGATGTGTCCTCACCTCACTGATATGATAGGTGTAACAATTCCATGTAGAGTGTCATCTGTTTTGCTATTGGTTTATACAGTATTATGCATGCATGCATGACTGAAACATCCTCGCTGCAGGAAGGAGCGCTTTCGCAGGTCCTTCATCCCAACAGCAGTTAGACTCTATAACACATCATGATGTTATGAGTCACAT
>VUQM01095317.1:0-10448 GCA_015108615.1 Australoheros scitulus | reverse complement strand
ATTGAAACGAAAAAAAAAAAAAAAAGGCCAGGCGATTGGTAAGAAAGTCTTCAAGAGGTGTCTTAAGGGACTGTCAGCTCCCATAATAGCAACTTCCTGTTCACCATGGTAAACAGGAAGCAAAAATAGCCTTCAGTCGCGTGCGGTGGCAAGACAAACAACCGCCAGCACAATCCAGTGTGCTCATTGTGTAGTTGTGGAAGAGGAACTGTGGAACTGTTTGATGAGGGATATGTCTGGGTGCCTCTGCCATTGTTCGGCACAGTTGAGAATCATTTATCACAATAGGAGCACCTGGTGTTCAGAAAAAGCTTTAGCAGAGCAGGAGCTGGAACGCCGCAGCCAGCGCGTCTTAGCTAACAAAGAGGGTGAAAATAGCAACATCTTTTTCCGCATCTATCACTGCTCCTCTTCACATCTCACTCCCGCTCCTCTCTCCATCTCAGCTTTTCCCTCCCTTTCTCAGCTGCTTTTAACATGCTTCCATCTTCCCGTGTTAATTTGCTGCTTCAGTGACACGCATCATTGGGGGGAGTCATTTCTAATAACCCCGCCAACCCCTGTACAAGTGCCTTTGAGTCATGCGCTGAGATGTCATTCAAATTATTAAGCATAATGGTGACAATGATGCATTTCTAAAGCCTTGCTTCCTTTCTGACATGACTGCAGTAAACTCAACATAGCCAACCAATCCTCCACCACCACCACCCCCTCCCCTCCAATCCTCTTCACAGATGAACCCCATGTCCCCGTCTCATCTTTTTGAGGAAGAGCACGTACTAAGCTGCTGAGGTGAATCATTTCATTTTCCCAAACGTTTTGCCACAAGAAAAATCTTTTTATTTCTGAAGGATCTGTGTGTCACAGCCTCCTCAGCGTCTTATCGCATCACGATGCAGAGCTTCTCGTTTAAAAGGGTTTCAAGGTAGAGGGCTTAGAGGTTTCTTTACCTTCTTTTCCCTGACCCGAGTCAAAGTAGAGTAATTATTCATTCACGCAGGGCTGTCAGGGATGATGCGTATATGACATTTTCCCTTAGCTGCTTTGTTGTTGCAGATCCAAGGCAGAGAGATTGTCAGAGCCTAACATCTGCTGTTGTCTCCCTCAGCCTCAGCTCGGTACAACACATCGAGGCAGCTAAGAAAATAACTGAACAGAGCCACAGGGATTCTCCTTCTCTCATTTACAAAGTTTTCAGCATAAGCAACACATGTGAGGCAGATGGCAAGATACAAACATACCCACACAATACTGTTTAATGTTATATCAGTTATGTATTATGTCGAAGTAACACAAGCCGAGGTGCAGGACGGCTTACTTTAACATGCAGAGCTTTACATTAGAGAGAAACTGTTTTTCTTTGTCCCCGTTTATTTTCTAATTTCACAAATATGGCCTTGACCGCCTGGACGACGCCACGGTGTTCTGGATTAAAAAAGCAGAAAGCAGATGCCTCGGTAATAAAAACAATTAAACAAGCAGCTGCACCATCTGCCATTGTCCGTGACCAAAGTAATGAGTGGGAAAAGGTGTGTAGGAGGAATTTTGGAAAGGTAGCAATGTGCATACATTCTTAGACTTATAAATACCAAGGACCTGCAAAGCTGATAAGACGGGTCAAACCACACTTATTTCTTCAACCTGTGTAATAAGTATGACGGAGCCTTTTTAAGCAATTAAGCAAAGCTGACATTTAGCTTAAAGGGCCCAAAACAGATTATAGATGCAGGATAATATAATCTCTGACATTATTCATTCCTCCTCCTACTCTCCATTTCCAGCCTCTCTTCTGCCTTCTGTGTGGCCTGAGCCATAGAAGATAAGTGGTGGGGCAGTAGGTGACCTTGCCCATCTGGGGGTGATTAACTGATTATGCCTCAGAGTGGTGACATTCATGCATGGAGGCCAGCAATTGTCGTCCTTCAAAGGAACGGGCAGCAGGTGAAGAAGAGAGAACATCAGCAAGACAGGAAGAAAGAATGAAGAAAAAAAAAAAACAGACAAGGTTTGAAATGCAATTTCCTTAACTGCAGAGAGGAGACGTCAAATGAGGCGTTTTATATGGAAAGAAAATCCAAAAAAAAGAAGCTTGTTTAGCACACACTAAACTGCCTTAATCTGTTTTATATGATAAAGTTTAAAGTTAATATAAACAACCATTAAGTTATTATTTAGCAGTGTCACAGAAAACAGCCACAGCCTTGTACTGCAGCATTCAAAGGCAAAGTGAGATTTTCAGTGAGGTCCTTGGCAAACACTCGGCCATCACGTGTTCAAGTGCCGCCTTGTGAAAAAAAAACGTGAGCAAACTTACAGAGAAGTTACAAGTGATAGAAAAAAATAAAATGTTGGTCTTATGAATTATCGGAGCGCGTGTGTGGGCTGAAAAGGACGGTTTGGCATATTTTCTGCCCCGCTTCATACAACCAGAGACAAAAGCTGGCCTTGGCAAAGCTGCTTTTTTTTCCTTCAGCGTGGTTTTCAAGCTGAAGGTTTTAAAAATTTTTCTTTCTTTTTTTTCTTTTTTTTTGCTGGGCAGAATTTTAAAGGGCACACAGACGGACACATTTTGGTTCACGAGAAAAAAGATTTATGAATGTATGTATTTTTTGTACTACTTCATTCAATTAAACATACACCACAGGAAATATATAATGATATATGTATATATCATTGCTGCCACACAGGCACAAGAGAAATCGTGACTATTTTTGTTTTTACTTCTGTTACATTATAGTGTATAATCCACTTTCAGATACTGTTGGACCCAGTCTTTAATTAACAAGAATCAGACAAGGTTTTGGGGTGTCTCCCACTGTGTTTGTTAACACACATCATTAATCAAGGGGGGTTTTCATTAAGCAGGTCACTCAGGATCATGCTAAACAATTAAGCTTTGATTAAGAGATTGCTCATCAAGCCATCCCACTAGCAGCCAATGGCACATTTAAAATCCTTAGGACAGGATGCTTTCCATCTACAGGCCTCTTTTTGGAAACACTGGTGCAGACAGCACACAACAAGTGTACTTGGCTTCAGATATCTATCTAAGGTAATGCAGACAGGCATTCACACAAACTATTCAAGTTAGCAAAGTAAAATAATGCATGTAGTAGTTTCTTTTCAACTGCTTTTTCCTTCCCGAGATGCCATTACAACACATGACAACCAACCGCTGCTTATTTTTGCCAGCAGTTTTCTTTTCTTTTGAATAAAATCCCCCGGCTTTCACGAACAACTCTGCTCTAAGCTTGCATGAATAGTCCCTTTTGAAAAGACTGCAAGGTGAAATGTAACGCCTCCTCCCACTCCACACCTAACTGAACCACAAATCTCAAGGAGAGCAGATAAGTGAAGAGAAAGGAAAGTGTGGGCAGGCAAGGGTGATGTGAAAAAGAAGCGCGTGGGATGGAAAATTAGCCAGAAGAGTTGAATAGAAAGATGAACTCAGGGTTTGCAGCACACGGTGACAATAAATACTGTCAATAATCTAAACACGACACGGAAAGTGACAAATCCCAACAATTTAAACAAGAAGAACGCTTGTAATTGCAAACACTAAAATTTCCATTAGATTGACTGCTAATTAGCGGCACTTAAATATAAAAGGAGGTCCAGTAATTAGCAGTCTAATAAGCAATTTGTAAAAGCAACATAAAACAAGTAACAAGCTCCCACCGAGGCTTAATCAACTGTGGCATACATTACAATGGTTAAGCTGATGATGACTGATTTCAGGTTTGACAGCTGATTTGACAAAGCTGTTGTTGCAGTCAATAAACTGTAACCTGCATTTTCAAATGAGGTAATACATTAGTAATCATTATCGATAACTGCAGGAACAGCCTGCCTGATCTGAACCCGAGTGGTGTTCTGTTATTGGACTTCTGTGCAAATCACAGTTTGTCCATAACGAATACATCATCTTCAAACATAAGGACGCACATGGCACCAGGACACCCTAGGTCGCAGGTTGATGATCAGTTTTGTAATTGTATCATATCTGCGGCTGTATGTTCTGGACACTCAGGTGAAGAGAGGAGCTGAGCTGTCAACTGATCACCACCTGGTGGTGAGCTGGATCAGGTGGTGGGGGAGGATGCTGGACAGACCTGGTGCACCTAAACATATAGTGAGGGGGCGCTGGGAACGCCCGGCAGAGGCCCCAATCTGCGAGATCTTCAACTTCCACCTGTGGTAGAACTTCTACAGCACTGACAGGCCAGGTGAAACGCAGCTGAGGAAGTGGCTGAAGCAAAAGTTCAGGTGTAGGAGGAGTTCAGTGAGGCCATTGAAAAAGACCTTCGGACTGCCTGACCATCAGGCGACTCGGGAGAGGAAACCGTTACTCCACTTACAACGGGTGGGGGTGGGGCTCTGCTGACTTCAACTGAGGATATAATCGGGCAGTGGAAGGAATGCTTCGAGGACCTCCCTAATCCTACTGACACACCTTCTGTTGAGGAAGCAGAGTCTGGGGACGAGGAGGGAAGAATCACCCATTACTGGGGGTGAGGTCACTGAGGTAGTTAACCAACTCATTGGTGGCAGGGCCCTTGGGGTGGATAAGATTCACCCTAACTTCTTGAAGGTTCTGGATGTTGTAGGGCAGTCTTGGTTGACACGCCTCTGCAACATCACATGGAGATCTGGTATGGTGCCACTGGATTGGCGGACTGGGGTGGTGGTTCCCATCTTCAAGAAGGGGGACTGGAGGGAATGCTCCGGGGGAAAATCACACTCCTCAGCATCCCCGGCAAGGTCTATGCCAGGGTGCTGGAAAGGAGAGTTTGTTCGTTATTCAAATCTTGAATTCAAGAGGAACAATGTGGTTTTCACCCTGGTTGCAGAATGCTGGACCAGCCATGTGTTTTGTGGACTTGGAGAAGCCATTCGACTGCGTCCCTCGTGGTATCCTGTGGGCAGTGCTGTGGAAGTATGGGGTGTCTGACACATTCTTACGGGCCATTCTGTACCTGTACAACTGCAGCGAGAGCTTGGTCCACATTGCCAGCAGTAAGTCGTACTTGTTTCCGGTAGGTGTTGGACTCCACTACAACTGCCCTTTGTCACCAGTTCTGTTCCTAATTTTTATGGACAGAATTTCTAGATGTAGCCAAGTTGCAGAAGCCTTCCTCCTTCGTAGCCTCAGAATCTCATGTCGGCTTTTTACGGATGATGTGGTCCTGTTGGCTTTATCAGGTGGGGGGCCTCCATCTCACACTGAAGCACCGTCAAGTCTGAGGCCATGGACCTCAGCCAGAAAGGGTGGCGTGCCCACTCTGGGTCAGGGACGAGCTGCTGCCCCAGGTGGAGGAGTTTAAGTATCTCAGGGTCTTGTTCACGAGTGAGACGGATTGGGGCTGCGGCTGCAATGATGTGGACAGTGCACCTGTCTGTCGTGATAAAGAGAGCTGAACGTAAAAGCGAAGCTGTCAATTTACCAGTCCATCTCCATCCCCACCCTCCCCAATGGTCACAAGCTTTGGGTAGTGACCAAAAAAATGAGATCGCGGACAGAGGTGGAAATGAGCTTGCGGGCCCTGGATAAGCGGAAGAAAATGGATGGATGAATGGATAATCGGTAACTATTCTGAAATTCCAAACATTCACAGAGGAGGTGTATTGTTATTCAGAATCATAACATTGTCATACTGCATTTTCCCCTACTCTTTTAGGTTGTTTTTTTTTCTTCAATGAATTGAGAAGATAATCAAATTCCCTAATGGGTGATAAACAGAGACAGTCTATGACATCCTGACAAATGTACCATTCACCAGCATTGTCATATGGACCACCAATCCTCAGACACACATCAATGCAGCACCCTTATCAGAGGAACTGTGCAGGACTAGTCTGTTTTGTAAAACAAACAATATATAGAAGTGCTGGTCAATAACACCATGTTTTCATTCAAACAATTGGAAAATTATGTAGCCTCTGAAGTCATTTATCACATTTGATGATACAATGGAACTAAACACACAGATACAGGCTAGACAGACAGAAGAGAGAGAGAGAGGTAGAGGGAGAGGGATGATATGCTAATTTTTGCCGCTTGTCCCACACAGCTGGTCTAACTGTTTGACATGTGTGATGAATGGTGTTGCACTGGTACTGCTGCCCTCTCACCTCCACTCATTGTCACCAGTCTAGAGACAAAGAAGAGGAGAAAAGCAGGAGGAAAAAAACATCCTGCAGCACAAGCAGTAGATGCTTCCTTTCATCACCTCACGCGCACACATGTACACACATACACACACACACCCCTACTGATGCTCCCTTCTCCCCACACAAACACTCTGGTACCAACATCAAAGCGTGCACACATTCAAATGCACACTCACTCCTGTTATCACACCCTGATAACTTGTATCCTGCTGCAGTATGTATTTGCTGAGCAGAGCTTATTTCTTTCTGGCTGGTTAACCAGTTTTTGCTCTCCTCAGACCATCTCCACCAACGCCTGATGCAACAATTACAGCCATCTGAAAGCAAAGGCTTCCGGGATTACACAAACAAACAGGTACTGCACCGCAAACTGCATTATTTGCTGCACATCCTGCTGTAGGAGAGAATGAATAAGGAGTGAAGGTGCACAGTGGTAAACAGCTGGAAATAAAAAATGGAATTGGAAGGGGAAAGTTGCTTTGTTGGCAAGGAACAGAGTAGTCATTACTCGTCCTACCCCCCAGGCACAGAGGAAGAGCTGCGAAACGGCAGCGCTTGCCTTCTAGTCTGCACTGATGGGTTTGTTTAAAAAGGTCAGGATAGATCGGTGAACCTTTTCCATAAATATGAATGCAGAAACCTCTCAACCATTCCAAGGAAATATCATGAAAATTGGTTATTTATACATTATTCTTTGACTCTGCATGGGGGGCGTTTTAAATTTTATGCCTCAATGTTCCAACATTTCATAAAGAATATATGTATATATTTTAGAGGCTGCGTGAATCTGTTCCAACGCCTTATCTCAACAAAATAAATAAAAATGTTTTCAATGCTTTTCCCAAGTAATGCACTATAACAGCAGAAAAACATGATTACTGCGTGCATGTCCCATTGCCGTGCCTCTGAAAGAGCAGATAACCTATAACTGAAAGCAAGACTTAAATTAACAAAAGTAATATCAAACACTAAGTTAGCAAGTATAAATAGGATGATTTTGCAAAGCTGAAAAAGACAGATTTTTAAAAACTCACACACTAAAAAGAAACTGCTCGACTCGATCTCCCACTGCACCGTCAGTCCAAATGCTCTGACAGAAAACCAAAACAAATAAATACATAAATAAACTCTTCAGGCTTCAGCATGACTAAAAAAGAACCAATATTAGAGAGAAACTGGCTGTTTTTCTGCGTAAGCATGTTTTTCAGATGGCAAGCCAAGAAAAATCGGGCAGCAAGAAGAAAGTGAGTGCAAGATGAGAGGCGGGAAAAAAAAGAACACTTACATGAGTAATTGTTGACATTTGTGAGGAACTGAGAAAGAAGAAAGTTCAAACTGTTAAAAGTGTCTGCTTTACATATGCCATAAAGTAATCATTCATGGAGAGAAACCACTTATGAAGTATCACAAGCCTGCAACGGTGGCATTCATCGGCATCAACAACACAAACACAGGACACCAAAAAAAAAAAATTTTTACAAAATACTGTCAGAAATAAAAGGTGCCACAGCCAGTGTTCAACTAGATGTACAAGAGGAAACCAAAGTTGTTGATTTCATACTTAAGCATCGCAATTCACTGAGTGACGAAGAAAATAATAGTAGGAAGGGGGAAAAAAATGTATCTTGCTCCTCTTGCAGAAGTATGATTCAGCACTTGTTTAATGGAGTCTTCACCTTTGCCAGAATCTCCCCCCGAAACATATATTTGATCTTTTTCCTTGGCAAACATACTAAGATGATGTTCAGGCGTTCAAGGCAGTCGGCATGTAAGAATACACGTGTCAGCTACTACCTGTGTGGAAGACACTGGGCAGTTTTAGGACATATTTTTCAGACAACTCTCAGCTCCTCTCAAGCTAACATGCGCACACTTTGGCGTTTTTACATCCTGTCTGCGCGCAGCTCTGTGGAAAAGAACTGCAAACGCTGCAGGACAACAACATGGGTGGCATGGCGGTTAGGAATGTTTCCTCACAGCAGGTAGGTCCTGGGTTCGAACCCACCATGGCCGGGACCTTTCTGTGTGGAGTTTTTCCTCCAGGTACTCCGGTTTCCTCCCACAGTCCAAAGATTTAGTGGGGTTAGGTTAATTCAGTGGTTCTCAAATCCAGGCCTCGTGGCCCAGTGTCCTGCAGGTTTTAGATGTGTCCCTGATCCAACACACCTGAATCAAATGGCTGAATTACCTCCTCACTACGCAGTCAAGTTCTCCAGAGTCCTGCTAATGACTTCTATATTTGACTCAGGTGTGTTGAAGCAGAGACACATCTAAAACCTGCAGGACACTGGGCCACGAGGCCTGGATTTGAGAACCACTGGGTTAATTGGTGATTCTCTATACTGCTACAACAGTGGATGCTCATTTTAAACATGGCCCAAATCAGTATGTATAAGTAATCCTCATGAACCAAAAGTGAGCGTAAAGATATGACCTCGAGGGGCTGCACTCAGGCCCAGTGTGAGATAAATTAGGATTATTTTGAACTGTAAATAATGTAAAGCCTTGAGTAGAGCCCAAGGCTAAAAATATGGAGCTTGAAATGAATACATAATGTCCACACTGAACATTTTTAATGGCTCAAATTGTTTAAATAACTTTTGTAATAAAGAGTAATTCTGTGGACACCTTTTTGAAAATTGGGAGGAGATTCACAACTCGTTACACCTCACAGGACATTTAGGCCATCCCATAATGTCTTCAGCAATTCTGGAAGAAATTGCACAATTTCATGTTGTACAGAGCTGTGCTGCAAAACACCTGCAAGCACTGAGGCTCAAGTAAGAACAGGGACCAAACCACTGACTGAGACGACCCGACTGATCTCCTGTGTGAATCACATGTGCTGCTTCTTATGTGATAATCAGAATAAGCTGATGCCAATTATCACAGTACACTGCTCAACAGACAACTAAACAGACTACTCAACCAGACATATTTCACTCCCCATTGGAAATAAAAGAACTGTTGTACAACAACTGCTGTAATAACCAAGTATTGCTCATTTGAGACCAGAGCAGGTAATTTGTACTGTCTGTTGTTGTATGTGAACTGCTCCTCCTTCATAAACACTGTTGAAAAAATTAAAGGAACACTTTGAAAACACATCAGAAAATCATGTTGGACATCTATACTGATATGGACTGGGTAATGTGTTAGGAACAGCACATTGTTTGATGGAAATTAAAATCATCGACCTACAGAGGGCTGAATTCAAAGACACCCTGAAAATCAAAGTGAAAAAAAAATGATCCAACAGTCTATTTGGCCAAAATTTCATTGAAACGTCTCCAAATTGTACTCAGTAGTTTGTACAGCCCCCACATGCCTGTACTGTATGCATGCCTGACAACACTGAAGCATGCACCTAATGAGACGACAGATGGTATCCTGGGGGTTCTCCTTGCAGATCTGGCTAATCTGAGGTGCAACCCGGCAGCATCACATGGACCAAAACATAATGTCCCAGAGGTGTTCTATTGGATTTAGGTCAGGCGAGTGTGGGAGCCAGTCAGTGATATCAATTCCTTCATCCTCCACGAACTGCCTGCATACTCTCACCACATGAGGCCGGGCATTGTCGTACACCAGGAGGAACTCAGGACCCACTGCACCAGCATGGGGTCTGACAGTGGGTCCAAGAATTGCATCCCAATAGCTAATGCCAGACAAGATGCCAGTGTCTAGCCTCTAGAGGTCTGTGCATCCCTGGATATGCCGCCTCAGACCACCACTGACCCACCACCAAACTGGTTAAGCCAAATGATGTTACAGGCAGCATAACGTTCTCCGTGGCTTCTTCAGACCCTTTCACATCTGTCACATGTGCTCAGGGTGAACAGCCTCTCAACTGTGAAAAGCACAAGGTGCAAGTGGTGGACCTGCCAGTTCTGGTATGAGTTGGTGTGCAGGCTGTGATCAGCTGACCTGCTGCTGCTGCTCTGAGGTTTACTGCTCTGTGTGGATGAACTGAACTCACAAAGATGTAACCAGTATTTCACAGCTATCTTAGCTGATCTCCATCCCCTACACTGACAGCACACAGGCTGTATAAAAGTTGGATTCAGTGAATGAATCTCAGCAGTTTTGACTGTAAATACAGTACAGCAAACTGACCTGTTCATCACGCACTAAACTGCAGTATTTTCATACAATCTTTGAATTACACAAGGTTAGCATACCTCAGTTTTTTGTTTTTTTTTTTGCAGTCCTTACCTTTAAATCTAACCTCTCTTCTTCCGCTCCTGTCCTCTTTCGCCATCTCCGAGTGAAGTTAC
>VUQM01095300.1:0-10873 GCA_015108615.1 Australoheros scitulus | reverse complement strand
GTACTGTCATAACCTAGGGAGGGTTTTCTGTGTATGTCTCTGTGTGTGTTTGTGTGTCGGCGAATCACG
This sequence comes from Australoheros scitulus, assembly GCA_015108615.1. Lineage (NCBI taxonomy): Eukaryota > Metazoa > Chordata > Actinopteri > Cichliformes > Cichlidae > Australoheros > Australoheros scitulus. The sequence continues at coordinate 10,804 of VUQM01095300.1, read as the reverse complement.
GCTGAGGGGTTCGGGGTCCCCGCCTCTTCTGGGCGGTTTTGCCGGGCGTGGCATCACCTCACCTGCTGCTGATCAAGTCATCAGGACGGGCTTCTTAAACTGCCAGCAGACCCACAGTCTTCGCTGGATCATTGACTACTCTTGAGTTAGTGTCGGCTCCCTCTTGTAACGCTGTCGTGTGCTCTATCTTCCAGTGACTTACCTGCTCTCTGTTGTTGTCATCTCCTTCAGGCTCCTGTGACAGACCAGCTCGCTTACCCCGGAAAACCTGCACGATTCACCACCGCTCCTTGGACGTTCTCCGACACCTTGGGCTCACTGCCGCTCACTCACCTGCCCTGTCCCCGTCTTTCTCTGGACTTCCTCTGGCGCCTCGTTCCCTTTCAATCCCCGCTCCCTCTCCGACGTCCATCCCTGCTCCCCCTGGATTTCCCCGCCTACACCTCTTGCACATTCACTGTAAATAAACCTGCACTGTTATCTGCATCAGCTACCGTCTTGTGTCCTCTCCTTCCCTGTTCCGTGACAATTATACGGTTTTGTTGTTTGCGCTTTATACGCAATTTTACACGATTACTGCGAACCCGTTGGAGGAAGGATATAGCACTCTGGGGACATGTTGAATGCACGATATGTAAGTGTAATTCCTCCGTATTTATATGCAAAAAGAATCATTGCTCTCTCTTATTTGGTTGCAGTTCTAGCGTCATTACAAAATGTACATGCAAATGAGAACACCCGCGGGCCCGCCGGTTAAAAGAAGTTAAATGACCAGATCAACATCTCACTAGTTTAATTGTCTGGATGCTATACTTTGATTAAAAAATGTTCCTTTTATTTGCAGTGCAGTAGCAGCTTGAATTGTGTAGTGGTAACGTTCTGGTCTTTGGAGCAGGAGGTCATGGGTTTGAATCCCGACCAGACCCCCCCACGCTAACCAAGTCTACCTCGGAATATGAGCGAGAGATACGTAATTGAAGCCATACCGGCTCGGACATTGCCCAGATTACTAAGGTCCGGAAGAACTAGGGCATTCTGAACTAGAAGTGGACACGAGATGAGAACCGGGAACTGTTGCAATGCTACTGTACAAGATCAACAGGACCCTAAGAGTCTTCATTAAGAACTTAATGGGTATGTGGAGAACAACACTATAGGCCAACTTCAAGCCCATCGCACAAGTCAACATCAAGTGCGGGATTTACCAAGGAGATGCTCTGCCCCCACTGCTGTTCTGCATAGTCAGCTCATCAACAAGACTAGCTATGGATACCGACTACGGAATGGAGCGAACATCAGCCACCTCCTGTCCATGGATGACATCAAGCTGTATGCTAAGAGTGAATGAGATATCGATTCACTGATCTACAGCAATGATATCAGAATGTCATTCGGACCGGAGAAGTTTAGTCGGATGGTAACTAAGAGAGGAAAAGTAGTCAGAACTGAGGGGATTACACTACCAGAAGGCAACATTGAGGACAGCTACAAGTACCTGGGAATCCCACAGGCAAATGGCAACCATGAAGAGGCTGCTAGGAAAGCTGCAAGTCCTGAAGAGTCAGCTGAATGGGAAGAACAAGCTCCAGGCTAGCAACACCTACACCCTGCCAGTTATCAGATACCCTGCTGGGATAATAAGCTGGCCGAAGGAGGAGATAGAAGTCACTGATGTCAAGACAAGAAAGCTCCTTACCATGCATGGAGGGTTTCACCCCAAATCCAGCACCCTGAGACTGTATGCTAAGTGGAAGGAAGGTGGCAGAGGACTAGTGAGTGTCAGAACCACTGTCCTAGATGAAACAACGAAGATCCGTGAATTCATCGGGAAGATGGCCACAAAGGATCATGTGCTTAGTGAATACCTAGAGATTTGATTATTAAGCTGAAGTCCAGGAATTATCTCATAATGAAAAGATTATTTGAGCACATCGAATTTTTAAACCACTGATGAGATTATTCATGTACAAGTCATTGTTTCTCCACTAATCCACCAGAACTCTGAAGCCACATGAAACACAGCACAGAAAAAAATCCAATTTAAAGCTATGGCAGCAAAATTTCTCATCATTTTGATTTTCTTCTGTATAAAGTCTATGTAGGTAAATATGAGTATAATCACCTCTCTTTGTCACAACATAACGCATTAACAATACATCATACAGTACTGCAGTAAAATCATTGTAAATTTGCTAATTTTATTAAAACTAATGGAATTAAATACATCTAAGTATGTAAGTAGGGTTCAGTTTACATTGCAGATCTGTCCTACATAAGGTAAAATTGCAATATATCCTTTGTGATATATCCTACTTTGATTTTTTTTAACATTCCATACACAGGGGCTTTTTTTTCCTCTCTCTCTCTCTCTCTCTCTCTCGCTCTCTCTCTCTCGCTCTCTCTCTCTCTTTATCACTCACACACACACACACACATACGTGTGTGTTTCACCCACCCCCCTCCACAAAACATGCAACTGTCTCTAGACCACAAAATCTCTCTTAAGTCAGGTGCTGTTTTCAACAGATTTTAAGATAAGGCTTTTATGCTGCAAACCAGTTGTGGGTATGCAGCAGGAATCAAGAGAACGTGAGAAGGTTTCACTTGTCATCACAGTATACCTCACAGTTCTTCAGTAGTGAAAAGAGTCACTTACTGTATGAGAAACTGGGGGTCCACAGATTGTAAACACCCCCACTTATTTCCAACATAGTTTCAGTGGTTATTGAGTGCGTAAGTGTAAGTGTGATTTCTCAAAACATAGACATGTAGACATGTCAAATTGCTGTTAACTGTAAACTAGTGACTATGTCAAGCCAAGACACTATCAAATGCGTACAATTGTCACATCAGATAGAAACAGAAAGTCATGACTAGTTTGTCCAAAAAAAAAAAATGTTAACAAAGCTTCTTGATTTTATTGCAAACATCTATTCATTTCGGGCAGCACAATGGTGTAGTGGTTGGTACTGTTGCCTCACAGCAAGAAGTTCTTGAGTTCAAATCTACCATCTGGCCGGGGCCTTTCTGTGTGGAGTTCACATGTTCTCCCCATGTCTGCATGGGTTCTGTCTGGGTACTCTGGCACCCTCACATAGTCCAAAGACATGCAGATAGGTGTGAATGGTTGTCTGTCTCTCTGTGTTAGCCCTGTGACAAACTGGTGATGTAGTTATCATTAACTTCATAAACTCAGTGGACTCTTGATTAGGTACACCTTGCTAGGCTTTGAAATACAGTGGGTCCGGCACCAAGAACCAAACCACATTCAAAGTCACTTAAATCACCTTTCTTCCCCATTCTGATGCTTAGTTTGAACTTCAGCAGGTCTCCTTGATCATGTCGACATGCCTCAGTTCACTGAGTTGTTGCCATGTGATTGGTTGATTAAATATTTGTGTTAATGAGCAGGTGAACAGGTATTCGTTATAAAAGCTAGAACAAGCAAACCTAAAATGAAAAAAAAAATGGAAGTACTACATTTGTTTTTTTCTTTTTGGGGAATTTAAACATTTGGTAATTTTTTATTTATTTTTCTATTTACCTTACAGAGTGTATCAATACCTCACCTTCTCACATTTACACTATGAAACAATTAATCACTACTGAAGGCACTCCAGACCCTATTTTGTTATTCATAACAAACACTCATGAATAACATGGTGTGATATTTTGTCAATTTTTGTCAGTGAAGCATATTCAGTAGCGTCAAGCACTTCAGAGTTTATATAATGCTTCAGAAATACATGACAAATTAGATTATTTTTTCTAATTGATCAAATTAGTTTTGCTTGCGATCGTTTTATTAATTATTACTGATACAAATGAGTACAGCAACATTATGTTGTACATGCACTGTTAATAACATTCAGTTAACTTTTGACATAAGAAATGTATGTATCCTTTTAGTATTTGTCTAAGGTCAAAAAAATTGATTGCTCTAATTTAGTCCAACTCCAGAACAGTGGAGCACTCTGTGGTAGTTTTGTTACATATGAGCTGTGACCACTCGCATTTACAAGGCTGGCGTAATGGCATTACTCATCCCATACCCTTCAGCTACTGCAGCTGACTTGGGTGTTTTTAAATGAATTATATATTTTGGATTATATATTTTTTCTCCACTGTGCTTCAAAGCTGATAACAATGTAGAATCAAATTTTGCCAAAGCCTTGATGAAACTGCAAAAATGTCTTTAAGTTGAAGATGTTGGATTTTGATCAGTTGCCTGTCTGCAACACCACATTGATCTGCTGCGCAATTCGAGCACAGTATTTTGTGTTTTTCTATAACAAAAACCTCAGTTTATTCAACTGCAAGTGGTATGGTTACAAGTCTTGTTTTATCATTTTGACAGAGTACCACACTATAACTGTCTTAAAATAGGACTTTGATATAGTGGAATGTAATAGTAGAGTGGAATGCTGCTAGAGGGCCATTACAGACCATGTTGTTTGAAGTTTAAAAAAAAGAAGAAAAAAAAAACGTGATCAATAGAAATGAAATAGCTGTAGTTGTCGTAGGAGAACTCAAATCACTCCTGCGCAAAATACTGAACACTGCTGCAACCTCCTGACAGATGGATGGTGTGATACACATGGCTGGACTCTAAGTCACTCCTACCAACAAGCACAAGAGACTGTTTTGAAAGTGGTCATGACAAATACTGAGCAGAAACACATCCTAATGCTTTCACAAAATGGAAAGTTCTTTGACCTTGGCCACGATGGACTGTCTGCCAGATGCCACTGCATGATAATTTCATTTGTTTTCCATCTAAGTCTCTGACTGGATCGTCTGAGCGCTTGTGGGACACTGAAGTCATGCTTATAAATCCTGTGTAAACAGTGAGCATCAAAACACCATAACAAATCCAGGGCACAGTTCTACAAGGCTAAGTATGATTGGAGTGTGATGTAGTACAGAGTAAGGTGATATGTCATAGCTTTAAAACCTTTCTTTAATTTGTAAAACATTTCCCAAAAGGTCAAGGATGACTGACTGGTGTCTTTGCAACTTTATGTGTGCAGGAATCCTATTGTACAAAAACAGAGGCCCAGAGACAGGATGCATACACATTTTGAGACACACATGTAAAACAACAAATAACATGAATGAAGTGAGCAAGAATGGTGTGGCTTTGTTCTGCAGGTAAATATGCTCTCTCAGTGTTTTCAAAGTCTCTGTGTTGCCTCTGTTTCTGTTCTGCAATTTCACAGCTGAAGGTCTACAGACAGAGTGAGAATAAATTAAACAGTCTATTGACTTTACTTTGTCTGCACCCAACTTTAAAATGGCCTCCAATTGCTCAATGAGGGGGGGAAAAAGAGCACCAAATAAATGTCAACAAAGGATCAGATTGTTAGTTAAAAAGTATGAGATGGGCAGTTTTTGAACAATAAATCCATCCAAAAAATCTCAAGAGTCTGAACCTCAACCCCTAATTAATGACAGATTTCGATTAGTTACAACAATTCAGGTATGAAATCAAAATAAAGTTCTGCTAGATAAAGTTGTAGCCTCAATGAGTGTCTAACTGAATGTGATAGCAGAAGGGTATGTGTTATAGCACATACATACATAAATAACCACCCTGTTTGTATGAGTGGTTGTAAAGATGTGTTAAGATAGCTAAATAAGCTTTAATACTATTTCTGCATTGATCAAACTGACTTTTGGGGTTACTTTTATTGGCATTGCCATTGTGCATACAAGGTAAAAGGAATGTGTTCATAAAGAGATTAAAAAAAAACCTGATCATTTATTGAATTCATTTTGAATAATAATATAAGAATAAATCTCAACCAGCCTCTATATAGTGATGTGTTTTTCCAAAATAACAGATGTAAGTGAGTTGTTATTGTCCTGCAGTCTGCTGAGCACACAACTGTACACTGACTTCTTGTTTTCAGTTAATAGATTCAGTCAAAGCCTAGAGGGGTTTTGAAAGGTGTTGGTGTTATATTGAGTTGAGTGGCTGTCTGTGGCAGGCAACTGTTTAGTCAGTCACCCATGCAGGTGCTGTTACTGGGACCAAGCCTTCATGTAGGACCCAGTTGGTTACAATTACATCTTTAACATGGAGCTCTGTGGTTATATCCTTTCCAATGATACAAAGAAGATTGCAAAAGAATTATGAAATAAGATAGGGGCTGGGAGGTTGAATGAACCAAAAAAAAATTAAAAAATCAGATGATCAAATTCTTCTTTGCCCTGATGTCTATGCTTCCCATATCTGCAAAGTTAGATCCAATATGGGGCTCCACGCCATGATAGTTTCTACCAAATGCTTTGGCTTTGGTAAAATAGTGTTACACTAATTAAAGTGTAAATGCACACAAATCCCATTCAAATTTATAGAAGCAAAATGAAAAAATGAGAGTGAAAAATGCTTTTTGGTCTAGTTTGCATCATGTCATGAAATTAGTAAGAAGATCTGGCCTCCATGCTAGATATGCAACACATTCCACTTGTATTACTATGGGCTTAGTGTGAATAGGCCTATTTCACAATATAACTGCAGTTTTTGAGGCAAGTTTGCTTTTATGGCATTCCAATACATACCTAAATTAAGTTATATTCATTATATATATTAGATATTATCATATTCACTAATAATTACCAGGTTTTTTGTTGTCTCCCACTAATTATTATGTGCTTGCTTGTCCCCTTAAAAATGTATCAGTGATAAAATGACAAATAAAAAACAAACAAACAAACAAACACAAGACTAAATAGGTGAGTTTTTAGCTGTTTTTTTTTTAAAGAGACCACTGAATCCACAGCTCTCAAGCACAAAGGGAGAGAGTTCCAGAGCCGGGGAGCCACTGTTGCAAAAGCTCTTTCTCCTTTAGTTTTCAGCCTTGTGTGATGTAAGACCAGTAGGCCCTGATCACATGATGTCAGAGACCTGATGGGGATGTATGGATGTAAGAGTTTACTGATGTGAGGTTGTTCTTGTCCGTGAAGAGCTCTAAAAGTCATAACCAGAATCTGGACTCTGAATTTAATGGGGAGCCAGTGCAGCTGGATCAGCAACGGTGTGACATGAGAGTACTTGGAAGACTGTCAGAAGCCTCGCAGCAGCACTCTGAACAACCTGGAGATGCTCCAAGGAATTTTTGCTTAGACAAGTAAACAATGTGTTACAGTAATCCAAATGTGATGAATTTTATTTTTTATTTAACCTTTATTTATCCAGGAAAAACATACTGAGATTAAAATCTCTTTTTCATTAGTGTTCTGGTCAAGACAGCAACAGCACAATTAAAAGAATTTTTAACAGAAAGCGACCATACAAGTCAACAGGATAAGATTAAACACAGGATAATTAGATTTAAAAAGCATGTCATTAAAAATCAAACGAAACATCTACAACTCAATGTAGTCACATGCAGATTTTTTAAAAGTGCCTTAAACTTATGTATTGAAACCAGGTCCTTAAGTTTAAGGTCTTTTTTGTAATTCATCCCATGTAAAAAAGAGCAGCAAATTGGAATGTTTTTTTTTTGCATGTCTTAGTCCTCCTGACCTTGGGAACAGGCAACAACAGACAATCCTGAGACCTCAGAGTGTAAGGACCTAAACTCTTCTGTTGCAAGTGGGTCTGAAAATTAGAGGGAAGCAGACCTAATACACACTTATATGTAAGAATACACCAATGTTTAAATCTGCAAACATGAAGGGAGGACCAGCCGACACACTCATACAGCAAACAGTGATGAGTAAGAGCTTTAGAATTTGAGATAAATCTAAATGCTCCATGATACACAGTGTCTAGAGCATGTAGACTCTGAGATGAAGCGTGCATATACAGAACATCACCATAGTCAAGTACAGAAAGAAATGTTGCAGCAACCATTCTCTTTATTGATTCAATAAATAAAAAATAAATGCATGAATAACAATCTCAAGTTCAGAGTGTGACATAACGGATTTTAACTTAGCAATATTCCTTAAATGGTAAAAACAAGAGTGAACTAGAGATTTGACATTAACATCTAGAGTAAAAGAATACAATGATGGCCAGAAATAAAACTGTCCTTAGAATAAATAGAATCAATATTTAAACCTAAAGTTAAAAAAAAAAGAGGTCTGAGTCATAATCAGTGTGGATATTAAAGTCCCTGACTATAACCAGTCTGGACAACTTCATGATGGAAGATAAGAAGTCACTGAACTCCTTTAAAAATAAGTTACTTGGGCCAGGAGGACAATACACCACAGCATAGTACAAAGGATCCTTATTACCAACTTTAATCAACTATAGTTCAAAGGAAGAAACGTGTCCGACCTTCGCTGAACGACATGAGAACCGGCTCCAAAACACCACAGCAAGTCTGGACATCTGAGGCAGACTGATGAAGGAATAACCATCAGGGCAAAGCTCAGTGAGGGATGAAAAGCCAGAGTCACGATGCCAGGTTTCAGTAAAGAATAAAAAAAAAAATTTTTTGGAGTATAAAATCGTTCAACAAGAGCGATCAGGCATTAAATAGTGCCATGCTCAGGTAACCAGAAATGCTCAACGTCACCCGCCAGATCTGCTTCCAGAACAGTCTGTGCTTCCTGAACGCCTGCTCATCTCCCTCTCCTCCTCTGTGGTCTAAAGATTCAGCCACCAGAAGTAGAGACTGGAAAATGCCAACACCGGAGGATAACGTATCTTGAGCCATCATTGAGGATCAAATAGACAACACTGTCAGGTGATCATAAACCAAGGCAGGCAATACATCACTGATACAGAGCGAAAACAGCAGAGCAGAGAAAAACAGCACTACCACGGAGCAGAAAAAACTGTGGCCGGCTGCGACAAAGCCAAACACAAGCGGCATCACACCAGACTAGGGCTGCTACAATTCCACAAGTAACTCAAATAATTCAATTATAAAATTCCTCTACACAAATTTGTTGCTTCAATGCTTTGTTTAAATTCTGAAGCTCAGGTGTCTCCAGGTAAGCAGAAATTCTCAAGCCAGTACAAAACATACACACACACACACATACACACATGCACACGCACACACTCACATGGGTGTAGAGAGCAGTGGAGGCAGCGATGAGTCACTCTGTCTTAAAGGGTTGATTTTTCCAAATGAAGGAAATCCGTCGCAGCAGTGGATAAAAACGCTCCGCTTACATGGAGATGCCTGAGCTGCAGAGTTTAAATGAAGCATCAAAGCAATAAATTTATGTGGAGAATTTTTATAATCAAATCATTCGAGTTACTCAAGGAATCGTTGCAGCCCTACATGTGACAGCTGTGGAGAACAAAATGCTGCCTGTAACATCGTTCGGCATGACCAGTTTGGTGGTGGGTCAGTGATGGCATGGGGAGGCATATCCATGGAGGGATGCACCAACCTCTACAGGCTAGGCAACGGCACCCTGACTGCCATTAGGTATCCGGATGAAATTCTTGGACCCATTGTCAGACCCCACATTAGTGCAGTGGGTCCTGGTTTCCTCCTTATGCATGACAACGCCTGGTCTCATGTTGTGAGAGAATGCAGGCAGTTCCTGGAGGATGATATATGGCAGATGGACTAGTTCTTATATAGCGCTTTTCTACTCAAAGTGCTTTATACAACATGTTGACACCATGGACTGGCCCCCACGCTTGCCTGACCTAAATCCAATAGAACACCTTTGGGACATTATGTTTCAGTCCATCCAACGCGGCCAGATTGCACCTCAGACTGTCCAGGATCTCAGAAATGCCCTGGTCCAGATCCGGGGGGAGATCACCCAGGACACTATCCATCGTCTCATTAGGCGCATGCCCCCATGTTGTCAGGCAACATGTTGTGGGGTCCAAATAAGCTACTGAGTATCATTTAGAGTTGCTGCAATGAGCCACAGAGGAGAGAGATAATTTTCACTCTACTTTGTGATAGTAAAGCTCTAATATAAATTTGTATTTAAAAAAATAATGACCATGAAACAATCTTTAATGTAATTAAAGCTTTAATAATACGCACCAAAATTCCCAAAACACATAGCTGTGTCAGAACCAAAATCATAATAAAAATATAAGCAGTTAATCTAGCAACAAAAAAAATCTTTTGTAAGTTGCTAAAGTTAGACAGCCTTTTATTCTTGAACAGAATTTTCAGTACTTGAGAAATATTTTTAGAAAATCAAATATTCTGTGAACAACACAGCAGTAGATTTGGGTTGATAATTATTATTGAATTATTTATTGGTACTGTAGAAACACAAAGAACTCACGTTACAAAGTGTCATTTCTTTTGAGGTACTGCCACACTGGATTTTAGCATTCACCCTCATGCCAAATTCCACTTTAAGCCTTGCTAATGGCTGTAACTTGTCAATATAAATTGAATAACCAACAGACTATGAAAAACTGACAAATACTGTAGACATGTTATGTTCTTAAAAAAATGGTGCAGTTAATGTTTGGCATGCATATGGGAAAACACACGTACATAATGTTAAGCGGAACACAGGCAGTCAAAATAATCATATGATCTATTTCCTTTGATATGCTGCATCAGTGCTCATGCATAAATGCAAAAAGCACAGCAGGTAGTTCAGCGGGCCTGAATATTAGAACAATCACAGCAGAAATTTTCAGCAGCCACTGAGTGAAGTAAGCACTAGCCAGCCTTGATCAGCAAAAAATATAACTAGTTGCCTTCTTAAATACTAGCCTAAAATATGGTTTATGGACAACTTACACAACTGCCAGACCTCCTCCTCCTACACACAATCACACTCACAAACACAAATCCTCCCCACTTACTCTGATTACCATCACCACACGCCCACTCAGATTAATCTA